>QLSR01000224.1:3544414-3567885 GCA_031780015.1 Citrullus colocynthis
TTTTTTTACCTTAAAACTATTGCTAAACAGACTCTCACAATTTTGGAAATGAATAACAATTTCATTTTTTCCCCCCCCAAATAAATAAGTCAAAAGGTACATTTAAAAAAAAAAAAAAAATTAGGCTGTTTCCAATCTATCCTAAATTTGTAGAGATATAGTTTTATATATAGGTTAATTGGGTCTAAGGTTGCCCTTTTATCTAAGGTTGCATGAAAAACGTTTTATAAGTTGACCCCATTTACTTTAAAAGAGAAAACGTAAATAATTTACACATATATTATAGCATATGTAAAATATGTAGAGGCAATTTATGATTATGATGTATCAACTTAATTGAGATATTTTGGCGCACTTATTGATTCCTCAATCCTCCGTATCTTTCTAAAAATAAAAAATAAAAAAAAAGCCTATAAACATCTTTTCCACCTCTAGAATTCTTGCTTTGTACGTTATCTACATTCTACTACTATTTTCAAATACCAAGCCAAAATTTTGGAAAACAATTAATTTTTAAAATCTTGTTATTGTTTTTGAAATTTGGTTAAGAATTCAACTCTTTTTACAAGATGAAAACCAATGTAAGAAGTTGAGAAGAAATAACCTAATTTTGAAAAACAAAAAACAAAAAACCAAATTCTTACCCAATAGGACTAATTCATTTATGAACTTATTTTATATTAAATTTTATATGATTATTATTTTGTAATATCATATGATTTATTCCTACTAAACCGACCCTAAACTAACATTTACTATTTTTATGGTTCTACCTATGGTTTCCTATAAACAAAAAGTAATTTTAGAAAAAATAGAAAATCAAAATAAAATTATTATTGAACAAAGCCTGATTGAATCGATCAAGTTCGTAAATAATCTTCAATTCCACTTGTTGAAATCAAAAGAAATTATTAAATTGATCATAAAAATATTTATTTTCTTGAAAACAAGAAAAACAATTAATGTATAAGTAAAAGAAAAAGAAAATCTTTAAATGATATGATTATATCTTCTTGATGTATCTACCATATCTATATATATCTAATTACGTGAATCAAAATATAATCTTCCTTTAACGCTCTTCAACACCAAAACCCTCTCTTTCTTTTTCAATTACCATTAATTTCAAACAAAACCAAATCCAACCCCAAAGATTTTCCATAATTTTTATGCCTCTCTTTTCACATTTATAATGGTTCATAAATAATATAATTCATCATCATTATCTCTCATGAATTTATTTTATCATTTTTTTTTTTAGATTTGAGTATTATTAAATGAGATTTTGAACCTTTCCAACTTCTAGAGAGATGGTGTACTTGTTAATTACATCTTAAGACAATAATGGATGCTCGTTCAACCTCATTTTTTTCCCACAGATTACATATTTTTAAGTCCGAGACAAATTGGTATTGACTATAGTTAAAGATAATATCTTAGATTAGAATCACCTAGTTTAATATAATGCGTGAGAATGAATGACTTAGCTAGCTTTTAAAAGTTATACCTAATTAACCTTACTTTTGACAATAGGTTCCTAATTAATTGTAGCATTATGAATATTTCACTAAAAGAGAATAACTTGATTTTCCCCCTATACAATTATCCTAATACATACATTAATTAACAACTCTATTCCCCTTTAAGTCAATTAATTAAATGACATTGGTGTTGATTTTCCAAAGGTTATCTAAAAATGATCTACTTTAATCCATCAAACCCTCTCAACTACTTGATATTAAATGAAATCACCCACCCCCATGAAAATTATACCTTTTTTGACCAATATATGGGAGGTAGGAAATTGATTAGATTTATCACATTGACTCAATTGCTCCCCCAAAAGACTTCAATGGGGATAAGCAAGCTCTAGTCAAAGTCATCCTTTAAGAGTAGCAAAAACAAAAATTTAAAAAGAAGAAGAAGAAGGAGATAGTATTGATCATAACAATGAGAAGATCTTTGAAAAAAAAACATAGACATAAATGGGTTTTGCAAAATCTTGGAAGAAAATCTAGCATGAAAGTGAGACCCATGAAATTAAAGGTGGTCCAAAAATCTCTAAGATGGGGTTTAGATTACAAAGTTGAATAATATAACAAAATCCCAAGTCTTGTCTTTGTCTTTGTGTTATTGAAAACAAAGATACTATTTATATCATCTAGTCTACTTTATTTGGTTAGGCAAAAGATTGAGGCCAATGTGTATGTTCTAAGCAAATGGCAAACACAAAGATTTTGTGTATGACTTGGAGATATCTTTCTTCCTCTTCCTTCCCTTCTCTTCTTCCTTTCTAGAAATTAGAATTGAAAGATTCGATGAAGTAGGAAAATCTCCCATATGAAATAATGGATTTGTATAGATTTTTGGTCCTTGATTTATATAACATAGCATATCAAATGGGGTAACAAAATCAATTTCAAGATCTTGTCTTGTTTTTTCTATCTTTGAAAATTTCATTACTAGTACTGTTACTAGCTTCTCGAAAAAATTTCTAGTACTACGAGAGCATCATACTCTCTTTGCCCCACATTAATGTTAATTAGTCCCACCCTGATTTTAAAAACAATATAATAAATGTAGTGAGTATAGAAAATTTTCCATACTCCCTTACTATAGGAAAAATTTCCCTAGCTCCTCTCCTCGATATCTATGTCTAATTTCCCTCATTGGAACTTCTATACTCAACTTGTCATTTCGCTCTTTCCTATCTTAATTACCAAATTTAACATGACATTATTTACTTCCAAACTTGATTATAAAACTTCTTCCTCTACCTCTATAATCGTATATGATATTGTATATATTTTAAGTTCTTAAGTTAGTTTGGTTGTTCACTTGATTGTGGTCATATTTTGATTATGATCATTTGTTTAACTTTTCTAGAGTTAGAAAATTTGACTTTTGTTAAAGTACCGATTGATCTAAGAGACCTCCTGAATCTACATGTTTTAAATCACCGATTGCTTCAAAAATTTAAGTTGATAGGTGAAGAAACTTAATATTATATCAATACTTTGACAATTTCTCTCGATAAGTAATACAAGGACAAAGTCAAATTTTTTAAACCCGTGACCTAAATTGGAGAGGTAGTTAGATGTCATGAGTTACATGGAAGAAATGAAGTTGGGGGGCCTGCAGTTTAAGTTTGACAGATTGGAAAAGTGATTGATTCTCCACACAAACATCCACTTTTTCTTTAGGATCAATCTCTCGAATTTATTTCATTTTTCACACATCTTTATAATTGTTATATTACGAAGTTTATTCAATTTTAGTCTATGCGCTTTCAGTTGTCTAATTTTAGTCTCTATATATTTTCAATAAATTTTAAATTTTAAATTTAGTCACTAAAAATTAATTTTTATCGAAATTGGTTAAACAATAATATTAATAATTTCAAGCGAAATATTGAATATATGTTTTCAAAATTCATAATAAAAATGTTAATGAATAAAAAAAGAAAATCAACAATAAGCTATTTGTGGACTAGATTTAAGATTTATTGAAAGTACCAAGACTAAAATTTTTGGAACAATTGAATGTATAAAAATTAAAATTAAACAAATTTAAAATAATCCATTTATATAATTAAACGATAACTAAAATTTGATTTCACCATTATTGATTTCATTTTTCAATTTGCAATCTCTTATTCAAACTACAAACATACCTTATTATATATAAACAACATTATTTGCAACTTGCATTGCACTGTTTCAAAATTTCGATTTGTTACTAATAAAGTAAAATTAACCCACTGTTATATAACTAAAAAGTCGGTTAATTAAGATATATATCTTCAATTAAAGAAATCAAAGATTTTTTTAATCTTTATTGGACCCTCCAATGTTGTTTCACATTAAAGAAACTTAACAAGTCATCATAACATAGTTGTAGCATCTTCTAGAAACATGCATTCAAATATTTATGATGAATAGTTGTAGCATCTTCTAGAAACATGCATTCAAATATTTATGATGAACTTTTTTTTTTTTTTTTCCTTCAATTTGATCCATGCAATATCCAAATTAAAGATTCTCATGTCCTTTTTTAGACCAATCCAAAGTAGACTCATTGACTTAGAAATATGATTTTAAGTACTTTGGAGTAGTTGAATATATTTATTAATATATATATATATATATCTATTATTTAGATTGCAATGTGGACAAAAAGAAATCTTCCTTTGGAAATAATGTTATGAATGAAAATTGTAAGTGATTCAACCAATATAAACAAAATCCTATTTAATGTAAGAATTTTCGTTAAGTTCAAATTAAGACATAATAAATTTTCGAATTCGAATAATGGGATTGAATTAAAGAAGTGCTTAAAAAAAAAAAAAAATAGTATCTTTGATTAAAGTCTAAAAGATTTGCATTAATATGAGTCACAATCCTCTCCCAACCAACCTCTCTTTTTCCTATTGATTATTTTGATGCATGGAAATGGTAATAAATAGTTTCTTAATTAGAGGTTATTTCCAATAATGTGAATTATTGACAACTTAGATGTTAGTGATAATTTAGAATATATAAACAAAATCATTTTAATTATAGTCTTATTCAAAGTTTAAAATATGATTGTCAATGAAATTGTGGAATTCTTAATTTTACGAAAATGTCAATGGAAATATCAATAAAGTATCGATGTCACTAGATATTTCTAAAAAAAATTATAAAAACAAAAAATATAGGGTTGTTTTCAAATATAGGAAAATGAACTAAAATATTTATAAATATACCAAAAATGGACTAATAGACGATGATAGACACTAATAGATTACTATCATTAATCACTGTTTATCTGTGATAGACAATGAAATTTTGTTATATTTGAAAATATTTTCAGCAGTTTTTACATTTAAAATATTTAAAACATTTTTATAGCATGTGAAATGGGAAAATCAAACCTCTGACTTCGAAGTTAATAGTACAAGTTTATGTCAGTTGAGATATATGGTTGTGTTAGCAAATTTTTAAATGAAGTTAACATGTGTATTATTTATATGATATTTACATTTGTGACATTTTGTTACTTATTTTGTTATGTTTCGTGAATTTTTCTACTATATAATAGAAATATTGATTTATCTCTCTTATCAACATCAAAACATCGATATACATACGGAGATATCGACCAAAAGTTAATAGAATATAGTCGAATTACAGAAAAGGTAATATAATTGTGATAATAATAAAAAGAATAAAAAGGTTATTTACAAAAATGGTAAAACATTGAAGTTGCATATACATGGTCAGACTAACTAGATTTAAGACCATATAATATCAAATCAAAAATTGATTATTAAGATTTTGTCAGTATAATATCTACCTATGATGGACCAGAAAATCCTATAGGAGAATCTTTTTGAGAATGTGTCAAAATTACCCTCTAATGCTAAAAAACAAACAAAAATAATTACCCACATGATATTCTTTTCTTAAAAAATAAAAAATAAATAAAAAATATATTTATATTCAACAAAAGTTTTATTTTTTTTATTTAGCAAGACAGAATATTATTTTTCAATGAGTAGCTTTTCTAGAATATCAATCCATATTTTCGATTATTATATATATAAAAAAAAAAAAAAAAAGCAATTTGTATAGGTATGCCTACCTCATTGAATCATAATAACTATCATTTTTAACTTGAATAAATAAATTTTCGTATTGTATTTTTATCATCAAAATCAAAATAATCGTAAGTCGGGTCAATCTGTGATTCTTCAAGATGTTTGGGAGGACATATACTTCCTTTATATTGTTGCACACATTGCTTTCACTTTGAAACAATCTCACTCCTCATTTGTAACCGAAAAAATCATACAAATTTTCAATGGTATACTTGTCTGCCTTATTTTGCTGAACAAAGACGTCACTCGTTTAGAGTAATATTTTAAACAAATTTTTTAAATAAATATAAATTAACAACTATAATAACAACTTGAGAAAGTACTTTAAAAGTGTTCCCTTGAACATCTATATATATATATAGACTTTCCTCGGATGGCATTGCTCCAACATTGAAATGGGCTGGGCTTTTCTATTATTGGGCGTCTTCCAGGTTGGGAAGTCCATTAAATAATAGCCCAGATCCAATTGAGTAAATTCGACCGACCAACTAACCATTTGGGCTACTTTTAAAATAGTTGTATTTCAAAAAGAAAAAAAAGCATCTTTGTCCCCAGTCATATTTGTATATTTGTATAGTGCCAATCACAAGTTAACACGTGTCTTTTTAAAAAAATATATATACTTTTTAAATATTTTTTTCTTTTGTGGGAATGAGATGAGTGCAACATATTACTTTTTCAAAAATATTTTCTTTGCAAAAATGGATGAATTTTGTTACATTTTTTGGGATATAAATACACTCATCTATTTTGCAATTTTTTTCCAATTACCCCCAATTTATATAAATAAGAACAACTAAAAACAAAATCACGGAAATTCCTTCTGCCCTATCGTACTCCAGCTCTGTAGTTTTCATCGCCTATACAAGGTTGAGCCTTGGGATTTGATGACAAACTTAAAAAGCCACCTACAAACACTTTATGCCAAATCATTTCGAATAACACTTGCATCCTCCATATCATTGCAGTTGCTGGCACAAAGTTAGTGATGCTTATTCCCCATATACCGTTATTTTTTCTTCTCTGAGAAAAGAAGTTCATGACCCATAGGCCTTCTACCTCCACGCGGCATTACTCCGTTAGGCTTTCGCCCATTGCAGAAAATTCCTCACTGCTGCCTCTCGTAGGAGTTTGTGCCGTGTCTCAGTCTAGTATGGTTGATCATCCCCTTGGACTAGCTACTGATTGTCGCCTTGGCAAGCTATTGCCTCACCAACGTATGGAGTATTAGTAGCCATTTCCAGCTGTTGTTCCCTTTCCAAGGGCATGTTCTTACACGTTACTCACTCGTCTACCATTAGAAGCACCACTTCCCGTCTGACTTGCATGTATTAAGCATGTCGCCAATGTTCATCCTGAACCAAGATTGAACTCTCTATGAGATTCATAATCATAGGGGTCATATGTACACAAAAAAATTAATAAAATAAAAATACACAATTGCTAAGTTTTCCATCTATCTATAAACTCACATAAGCGTACATATGCAATGTATAGATACACGTAAATGATATTAATATTAATAAATGTGTGTTTTTCTAGTATATACCAGAATCGAGCATTTTATTATTTATTTTTAGCCCTACAATTTATTTATATTCTTCTAAGATTCTTTTTCTTGTATTCCTCTTCGGGATAGTTAGAAAAAATTAAGAAAATTTTAGTTAGAAGTATTGTGATACGGGATGATTAATAAACCCTATTAAAATCAAAATTTTGAAAAATCAAATTGTTTCAATAAGCTTGGTACTATGTGAATTCAAGTCACTGGGTCCATTTATGTTCGGCCTAGGCCCAAATTCGGTTTTTATGGGCGGGCCCGGCTATCCATTTTCTCGTTTTCCTTCGGCACCCAGTCTCCGTCTTCTCTGCCACCGCGCCGGCACCGGAGTTCATCATGTCTCCTCCAAGAATTCTTCTCTGTGGCGACGTTTTCGGCCGTCTCAACCAGCTTTACAAGCGCGTTATCTCGGTGTTTCTTCTTCTTCTTCTTTCTCTCGCAGCGCGTGATCTGTTTTCGTTTTATCGTCCATTTTGTTTGCTAACTGGAGTGAGCTCACTTGTGCTACTATAGGTCAACAAGTCGGCCGGTCCATTCGATGCGCTTCTTTGTGTTGGCCAGTTTTTTCCGGACTCAACCGACCAACTCGACGACTTCATGGATTATATTGAAGGTCGATCAGTAATCCCTCTTTCCACGTACTTCATTGGCGACTATGGCGTCGGTGCAGCTAAGGTTCTATTGGCTTCTTCTAAAGACTCGGCCAATCAAGGGTTTAAAATGGATGGTTTGAAGATTTGCGCGAATTTGCACTGGTTGAAAGGCAGTGGGAAGTTCACGCTACATGGTATGATTCAAATTTCTCTTACAAGGATGTTATTTATTTATTTAAGAATTGCATAGCACATTTCGAACATAGATTTCAAGAACTGATGCTGATCGTTTCTAGTTTATGGATATCCTTCCATATTTCGGTTCCTGAATTGCGGTTCTGATTAGTTCTTGCACATTTTTGTGTATCAAAATCACATGTCTACGGTGACTAAGAATTTACTAGAGCTGTTGGTCCTTTATCTTGCTACTTGCTAGCAAAAAGAAGCGATTTTTGTATGGATGACCCATTCTCAACCCCTAAATAATTAATGACCCGCCATCCAAAAATAAAAGAAATCTATCCTTTAGCTTACATCAAAGTGCACTACTGCGTTTTATACAATATTGCGTTAGGGATGATTATTTATATCGTAGCTCTAATGTGATGACCATGTCTATCATGACCTTCATTTGTCTCACTATTTGTTGTGCTTTCACCATGAATATCACGGATGATCGGGGAAAAATGAATATTGTGATAGACATGGCTATTGCGTTTGAGCTACGATAGATATGGGCATCCCTAACGCGATACGTTGTTGTGCTTTCACCATGAATATTGCAAATGACTGAAGAAAAATGAAGATCACGATAGACATGGCCATTGTGTTTGGGCTACGATAGGTATGGTCGTCCCTGACGTGATATTGTATAAAACACGGTAGTGCACTTTGACGTAAGCAGAATGTTAGATTTAATTTATTTTTGGGGGTGAGTCATTAATCATTTAAGGGGTTAAGAATGGGTCATCCGTACAAAAGAACTTCGAAAAGAACTCCAAATAGTATCAATGTTTTTCTTCTAAATGGATGGTCCTTTTTTAATAGTTGAGCCATAGTGTTTGAATTAACAAATTAAAAGTAGAATGGCAAAGGGAAGCTCAGTGTAACTCACAATTTGGATCCTCGTAGCACCAAGGTTATCAAAGCACTAAATGCTGTCTATAATCCTAATAGTATATGATGTCTTTGAACAAGTTGAACAACTTTGATTTTCAATATCTGAAAGAAGTGATTTGACATTTGTAGGTTTATCAGTGGCATACTTATCTGGTAGACGTTCTTCAGATGGTCTTCCGTTTGGAACATATACTCAAGATGATGTTGATGTCTTACGAGCAATAGCTGAGGAACCCGGAGTTATTGACTTATTCCTCACATATCCTTTTCTTTCTCCTTTTTTTTTTTTTTTTCTTCTTCTTCTTCTTCTTCTTCTTCTTCTTCTTCTTCTTCTTCTTCTTCTTCTTCTTCTTCTCCTTTCATAGGGATTCAAATATTTTGATAGATACAAGTAGACATCTTCTTGTCAGATCTTGAAATTTGTTCATGATTATTTTCCCTCTTAAATTTCAATGTCCTTAATTGATCACACAAATGAATGGCCAACTGAGGTTACAAATAAAGCAGCAACACCAGATATCCCCTCTGGAGTCTCAGATCTCTCAGGAAGTGATGCTATTATCTCTGAGTTAGCTGTGGAGATCAAACCTCGGTATGTTAGATTGGAGATGACTAGATCCCTTAGTCTTTCTACCTAGTAAATTATCAATTGAATTGCATAACTTAATCAATATGAGCGTGCAACTGAACTTTTTGAATATGACATTTTGATGCTAGTGGTTTAGAATTTTATATTTTGCTCGTTGTTTATTTACTTAAAGTACTTCTACTTCAGTTGTCCATGCTCCTTGATAACCTTTTTTAAGTGCTTGGAAGTTGAGAATACTTTTCTTATCCACCTTGTCTTCCTTATTTTTCTTGACTGTTATCCTTTTTTCTTTCTATAATTAGGAAAAAAGAAAGAGTAGAAACCAGAAAACCAAGAATAATAGTGTGAAGATAGTTACAATAGTAAATGCAAACAAGTACAGATAAGTAGTCCTCTCATAGAAGTAGGAAAAGGAAATAAAAACTATGAAAGGTAAGTTTGCCCTCCCATAGTATGTCGAAGCAAAAGTAAGATCAATCTCTAAAGATTTTATGTTATTTGGCTAACAGTTAGTATTAAAAGGCAATATGTATCTGCCTCTTTCAAAAAAGTTTGCAACCATCTAGGCTTGATTTAATCATTCTAATAACAGCACCCATGGAGCCAGAGCTAGACAATGAGTTCCAAAGGAGAGTCAAAGGGGTGGTCATTCTCGTTGAGAATATCTTTGCAATAACGTGAAAGACAGATGAGTTTAAAATTTTTCAGCCTCATAGCACAACTAGAGTTTTAGCATGACCCTTCTCGCTATCTCAATTTTGTATGCATCAATGTGTAGTGCATAAATTAAAGCCAAGTTTTCATTGAGATAAAATGAAAAAATGCATAGGAATACAAAAATCTTTACACTCGGGGACTGAAAGAGAGGCATGAAATCTAGCCTAGGGAACACAACTCCTCCTCAGATCTTTCAACCCCTCTAAAAATTTTATTGTTTCAACTTTCTGTCCCTCCAAAGACACTAAATAGCACAAAGACAGGTAAACCAAAGCCTGTTACCCTTTTCCTGAAACGAGGAATAGGGAAAAAACCCCTCCAACATTGATCTACAACTCAATAGCCAGGCCAAACTAAAGGTAAACATCCTGTAGCCATAACGATCTAGTGTATTGACACAATCATGGAAGATGATTCAAGTCCTCAGTCGCTTCCTTGCAAAGGATACAATGCCAATCCACATGGGCGAAAACCTCTAAACATGGCCCAAGGTGTTCACTCTGCCAAGGATAACCAAATCTTCCAAAGTAGGGAGAAGACGGGAGAACTCCAAGAAGAAGGACCTGCCTAAAAACGAAAGAACGACCGACAGGAAAGCCCGTTTGATGGATTAGAACTCCAAAGTTGACTGTCTTTCCTACCCCAAGATTAAAAAATCATCAATTAAAGAAAGAAGGACTGCAATATCATTAGTCTCCCTGTCAAAGAGGGCTGGTTGAGACCATGGAAAATAGAATAGTTTCTAAAAAAGCGACAGGATAGAAGTCATAAAGGAGGATTTTGAATTAGACAAATAATAAAGACGAGGAAACAAAACTCAAAAGGGGCCAACCACTTGTCTTCCCAAAAATAATTTCTCATCCTATCTCCCTCTAGACAATGAACAAACTGAAAAAGGGAGTCCACCCAAAGTAGCTTTGCGTGGATCTTTGGTAGTACCTCTCATAAACCCCTTTGAGAATCAAGCGAAGGGATGGGAACAGTGTCAACTGTCAGACTCAGGAGGAGAGCACCACAACCACCTAGCCAACAAGATCGTGTTTCACGTTCTAAGATTCCCTATACCGAAACCTCCAAGCTCCACCTGTTTAGCCACATTTTCCCAACTAGCTGTGTGTGAACCTTCTCTTCCCATAAAAAATTACACATAAGTCTCCGCAGGGTATTGCAAACTTCACAGGGATCCTGAATAATGATATGAAATAAATAGTGATACCACTAACAACTAACTGTACCAGGGTAAGTTTCCCTTTAGTGAAGAAACATCTCTTTTAAGAGAACAAATGTTTCTGAATCTTTCACTACGGGGTCCCACAAATGTATACTCCTGTGGTTATGACCAAGAGGAGGACCCAAATAAGAAGGGAATGACCTCACCTCCCAAGAAGCCTATCTCTCCAACTTAGAAGGGATGGACTGAAATGCCAATCATTGAGCATATGCCTCCGTTAATTGTTAAACTAAGATAGATTTGTTTTATGGCATTAAGAAGACAATTTGGTTGGCTATTCTTCGAGCATTCTTTTGGACATTATGAGGCAAGCGTAATAAGCATCTGTTTAGAGATTCTTTTTCTTCCTTTGATTCTGTCATGGATTCAGTCCTGTCTATTGCATTGTATTGGTGCAAAACTAAGCACCCTTTTAAGAATTTTAGTCTCTCTTATTTAGTTTCCAATTGAAAATCTCTTTTGTAATCACTTTTAGGTGCTTGGAATCTCCCCAATTTCATTTATTCAATGAAACATGTTTTTTCTAAATTAAAAAAAATAATAAAAAAAACCTAAGATAGATTCAAAGAACTGTAAAACTTGGGTAAGATTGACAAAAGGATCCCCTTTCCTCGAGCAAACGAAGATGATGTCACCAACAAATGGGAGATGAGACAAAGATGTAATATCCTTGCCCACCTAAAAACTCCGACTCCACTCCTCTAAGAACAATCCTACTCAAAATGTCCACCACCAGGAGAAAAGAAAATTGGTTATTTCTCATTTGCTCAATGGAGTCTTTTGTTTTAGCCATTGGTGTTAGATGAAATGCTTTGTTCTGAATTGGCAATTTAGAGATCAAAATTTTATGGCTCAATTATTGCTTCTAGTAGGAGTCGTTTTGTTTCTGCCGAAGGAAAGTTTATATCCAGATCTTTTGAGCTGCCTATAACAGTTTTAAGGATTAAAGTTTTGTGGCTCAATTGCTGCCTCTGGTATGTCATATGTGCTGTGTTATCATGAAAACTATAGAACATAAATTTCCCACTACATGCACAATATTGAATCTAGAACGGGCCCTATAAGTACAAACATATGATTATTCTGATAAAATATATCTTTTCTAGCTATCACATTGCAGGTACAAAAGGAGTGTTTTTTGCTCGAGAACCTTACTCTAATGTTGATGCTGTGCACGTGACTCGCTTTTTAGGTCTTGCTTCGGTAGGAAATAAAGAGAAACAGGTATGTTATGGTCACCACCCCACCCCCCCAAAAGGAAACATAGAGTTTCATTTCTGACGCTTCACCTGCTTCTCAGAAATTTCTTCATGCAATTTCTCCCATCCCATCATCTACCATGTCTGCTGCCGAAATTAGCATGAAGCCTCCAAACACTACCTTATCTCCATACACACTCACTGAATGTAAAGCTGAAGCCACAGACTCTTCAAAGAGGTCCAGCAATAGTGTTTCTGAATCACAATATTGGAGATACGAAGTGTCTCAAAAACGACAAAAACATGGAACTTTAGATGGTAACAAGCTTTGTTTTAAGTTTACATCTTCTGGATCTTGTCCACGTGGAGAAAAATGCAACTTTCATCATGACATAGATGCAAGAGAGCAAAGCCAGAGAGGTGTTTGTTTTGATTTTCTTAATAAAGGAAAATGCGAAAGGGGTCCAGATTGCAACTTTAAGCACAGTTTTCAGAACGAAGTTGACAGCCATTCTGGGAAGAGGAGATCTGGAAATGCTGGAACCAATAGGTCTTTAATTCTTTATCTCGATTAATTTATTATCCCAATACACTGATGATTATGTATTTTAGGCTTACTTATTCACTGTTTTATGATTGAGGTGCAGGTCTAAAGAATGCTGGTTTTGTTTGTCAAGTCCCAACATAGAGTCACATCTTATAGTCAGTGTGGGTGAGACTTTCTACTGCGCGCTGGCCAAAGGTCCTCTTGTTCCAGACCACATATTGATAGTACCTGTAGAGCACTTTCCAAACACCCTTTCTCTAGGCCCAGAATATGAAACTGAAATCAACAGACTCCAAAATTGTCTCCGGAAATATTTTAGGAGTCAAGGGAAGGAAGTTGTTTTCTTTGAGTGGGTTTCAAAGCGTAGCACTCATGCTAATCTTCAGGTAAATTCTCTACTCTATACACACTATCCTTAGAATTTTGAAAGTTGAAAGTTGAAATTCTGATGGGAAGCTTTGGCTTTCTTAATGGGTCAATTCTATTCCAACTTCGATCAAGAATGCAACGAAAGAATTAAATGTTCATTAAATCGTTCTTGTCACCTGAGTACTTCTGATTTCAAAATTGTTGACCACTCTTGCTGGTGTGTTTAAGTAATGTCTCAGATCAAATTATTTGCAAACAGAAAATAGTGATTGAACATTCAGATCTTTTAAAAGAAAAATTGTCTATATATTAAAATCGTGTATTTATCACCTCTAAGGAAATAATCAAATTAATTATAGTGCTGTTTCCTTTTGCTATATGAAATTTATCATTGATAGCTTTAATTTCATCATGGAGCATATTCTAGTGAACAAGTTCTTTAAACTTAATTTGGTGATTCACCCCAGCTAGTCGTGTTTTGATTTTAGGTTGTTCCTATTCCAACATCTAGAGTTCATGTCATTCAGAACATATTTGATATGGCTGCTGAAAAGCTGGGCTTTAAGTTCGTGATCTCTAAATGTAAGTTAATGTTTTTATTTATTTTAATATCAAATTTCTAACTCTTTCTGGATTGGGCGAATGGTTGATGTTGGTCTTGTTTCATTGTCTTGAGGTGGATCCCTTCCCCCCAAACAAAATAATTCCAATAGTTGATGAATTTTTATGACTTTCTAGATTCTTAATAAAATCGCCGAATTGCCAATGATCTTGCATGTGTGAGACATGTGATATTGATGCTTCTAGCATCTTTTCCTGATTGCAAAATTATTGTGCTGAAGTACCTTTCAACTTTATATTGTCTAATTTATATCGGGATTTGTCTAGTAGAGCATAAATTCGCAGATATTTTATGGTTTTATTATTTTGTTGTTGCACTTGATTGCAGCAGCAGTTGCTCCTGGTGAAGGAAGAAAATTGTTGAGAACACACTTTGATAGTAATCACAGTTTCTTCTATGCTGAACTTCCTGAATGTGTAACCTTATCGCATGTTATTGAGGAGAATGAGATTTTTCCAGCCCAATTTGGACGCGAGGTTAGCTTAGATAAATTCACAATTTTGTATACTGTTTCATCCCTCCAATGTTCACCATAAAAAAGAAAGAATATACATAAGAATAAAATAAAATGGGACTAAAACAAAGATTTGGAAAATCTCATCATCACCTACAGCTACAAGACAATCTCCTTTGTTAAACAAGGGATGGAACTTCTATCATGAAAATGGTAAAAAAAAAATGACCGAAAAGCCTTTTGCAGGTTTTAGCAGGCTTGCTTAACATGGCTGATAAAGCTGATTGGAGGAATTGCACCCATTCTAAAGAAGAAGAAACAAAGATGGCTGAAGACTTCAAGACACGATTTGAAAATTTTGATCCTAATAAGTGAGTTCTTAGTTGTAGTTGAGAAATTCCTGTCACTGCACTCATGCTATCTAGCGACTCGAGATGCACCTCTTAAGGCTATTATACTATCCGAAGGACAGAAGGTATCCTTTGAGTAAATTATTTGGATATTTGAAGCTTTTCTCTTCTTCTAGAGCTTAACAACCAACCAGATGAAGATGATACGATGATGTCCTTTGCCTGATAGCCAAGATTCTGGCACGCCACTTATTTCTGGATGCATTTGAGTGAAAAAAGGTGCGTCTGTTATTGTTACATACATCTCAGCTCGTAAATGACAGTCCAGCTATCATAGGCACGTGTTACGTGTTGCCTGCTGATCGGTACGAATACCTTTTCTCCATGGCTCTTTTACGATTCTTTTTCGTTAGAAATTTCATGTTGCTGATGGAACTCTTCTCAGCGTAGCTAATTAGTTTACTTTAGCGATTTCTCAGTGTGTGAGAAGCGGATATTAGTTGTACTAGATTATTGATGAAACATGATATTCTTGTTTAATTAACTTATGATGTACCACATTATCCAATTCTATTATTCTTTTAAAGAAAATGGCTTGTTTGGAAAGACTTTTTAAATACTTAAAAAAACACTGAATTTTTCATCATTGTAAAGCGTCTTTACAATTTCCAAAATCCAAACTAACAATCGGGGTCCATTCCACGAGGATTTCACCTGTGGTTGACACCCCAACAGTCACACTTTACGTCGATGAATTTATAAACCACTTTGTTAGTCTATGACTCTAGAGTCTAGATTGAGGTCCATTGGAGTTTGGGTTAGGTGAACGACTGGACCAAATTGATGTGGGATATATATAGAAAGGTAAGTTTTCATATAAAATGGTCTATTTTCAAAATTGAAATTCATGCACTTGAATGAGGACAGTAACTAGGATGATACTTATCGTGTATGAGTGTACATTGGTCGGTCGATGTCGATTTTGGAAGGAAACTGACACTGAAACCGACCGTGTGTGGCATCTGCTTTTGGTTTCGATTGGTTGGATCGGTTTTTGGTGGATTTGTGTACCCCTGTTATCGTGTAAAAAGAAAAGGAAATGGGAGATTAGTGCTCATTTTTATGAAATGGTGATTAATAAATATATTCTATGCTTTTGGATAATAGCGAGGTGGTAGCACGCTACTTATTTCTGGGTGCCTTAGGAGTAAAAAAGAAGGGGGCATCTGTTAAGTGTCAGTCCAACTATTATAGGCACGTCCACATGTCACCTGCTGATTGGTATGAATATCTTTTTTACATGCCTCTTTTCATTTTTTTTTTTCCTTCTTCTGTGTAAAAAGAAATTCTTCAATTAATACATCGATGGATCGATGATTCGAACATATGACCTCTTAATTGAATGTCTTCCGTAGTTGAATTATGTTTAGGTTGGCGTAGTTTGATTCATTTCTTTTAGCCATATCTCACTGCATGAGAAGAGGTTATTAGTTGTATTACATATTTGATGAAAGAGGATCTTATTTAACCGACTTATTATTGATCTTTCGATTAATTTACAAGTTTAGTCTATAAATTTTCAGTTGTGTTTCAATTTGGTCTCAATTTTAAGAAGTATTTAGTTAATAATAAGTATATAAATTTTCAATTATGTGTCCAATAGGTGTCTAGACTTTGAAAGGTGTCTAATAACTCCTTAAACTTTTACTTTGGTGGCCATTAGGTCTCTAAATTTTTACTTTTGTATCCAATAGATCTTTGAATTTTTTTATTATGTTCAGTATGTCTATAAATTTTTTTAAAAAAGATGTATAATAGGTACTTAAACTTTCACTTTTGTGGCTTATAAGGCTTTGAATTTTTCAATTTTAAATCTAACATGTCATTAACCTATTCGAAAATTTAAGAAATTGATGGACTAACTAAACACAAAATTGAAGGTTAAGGAAACTATTGGATATAAAATTGAAAGTTCTAAGACCTATTAGAAAGTCATGGATCTAGACACTTTTGACGATGGATCTTTAAAACAGAAATTAGAAAAAATTTAACAATTAAACTTATAATTTAAGTTTCACTTTTTTGTACTACGACATTAGATCATATCGTCCTTTCTTCAATAAATCGTTTTCGGCTCATTTTTATGTTCCAACCAATTGTCAAACTTCATGTTTATGAATATATGAACAATTTGTATGTTGTTTCCTCGAACAAGTTTGAACATTATATTCGAGTAGAAGTTTCAAACTCCCGTCCTACATATTGTTGAATCGAAAAGAAAAGAACTTGTGAATGTATGATTGGAGACATGAGGTTCCTTGGAGAGTGGACGAAGTTGATGTTGGAATTATTCATTTGCCTTACTTTCTCTTTCCCTTCTTCTGACCCTTTTCAGCCTTAAGCAAAGTGAAACAATGCTACAGAGGCAGGGCAACGTAAAAAAATTATTAAAAAAAAAAAAAAAAAAAAAAAAAAAAAAACTACTTTAGAAGAAGGTTAAAGTACCACTGCAGCCTCCCTAGTTGGAATAAACCTTAATTTTAGTCTTTCAAAGTTAATTTCTATTGAAATTGATTAAACAATAACATTTATGTAAATATATTTTTAAAATTTATAGTAAAAATGCAAATAGATAACGATTTTTTTTTTTAAAAAAAAAATCAATAATAAACTAAAAGTGAGAGTAAATTTAAGTTTTATTAAAGTTCTAAGACTAAAATTGGACAATCAAAAATATATTGACTAAAATTGAACCAACATTAAAATATCTCCATCGTGTTGATATTGAAACTTGGATCTATGGCATATTTGCACATGATTGGGAAGGAAGGAGGACAAGGTGGAAAATGACCTTATGGGTTGTGCATAAACTTTATTCACTTTTTTTTTTTTTTTTTTTTTTTTTCTTTTTTTATTATCGGTAGTTCAAATATTCATGCCTTCACTTTTTATACTAAAAAAAGTTGATTTTTTTTGTGTTTTAAAATTAATGCAATTTGAATCATAATATTTATACATCTTATATGGAAAATTCATATAAAATCATTCAGAGTACTTATGTATGTGAAAGATGATTTTACAACTGGGTATAAGAATACTCAAGGAAAATTATTATAAATAAAAAAAAATATCAAAATATTTATAAATATAGAAAATTCTCACTGTCTATCGACGATAAATCACGATATACTTCTATATTTGTAAATATTTTGACTTATTTTGCTATATTTGAAAACAATCTAATAACCAATTTAAAAATATCTCAATTAGATAAGTCATATATATTCTACCTTCTATAATTAGTTGGATTGGATTTTTCTTTCTAAGGAAAAAGGAAAAAAAAAAAAAAAAAAAAGAAAAAACCCTCCATGGACAGAAAGTAGTTGCTTGTAGAAGTCTCCTCCCTTGCATTAGAATATTGTAATTCATTCCTATATAATTTGTTGTCAATTAAATATTCAATGTTTCAAGGACATGTGGGCCTTCTAACCCCTTCTTCTAAAAAGCTAAATTGTAAAAATATCTATATACTCTATCTTTTATTTCACTTTTAAAATTTGTAACATGTTAAGAATCAATAATAAAAGATAAATAGAAAAACTTAAAAACGTAAACGATCAACACAGATTTACGTGGTTCATTAATAGTGTGTTAACTACATCTACGAGATAGAAAGAAAACGATGGTACTTCTAGAGTTAGAGAGCTTATCCAATGTACTTCTCTAAATCCTAGGGTTATAATTGTAAATAATTTAAAAATATAAATATGTTATATACGAATTCAACTTAGATTTCGGAGGCATTTTCCCCTAATTCCACCAAAGTTCAATGCCAAGTTTATGAGTTTATATATATATATATATATATATATAGTGATCCATAAAGCCCTCAACAATGGTGGGGCCTCTACTCTATCACTAGTCTACATCTACTATTTATAAATTGCTCTTCAATTTTCTTTGCTTTCATAAATGCTCCTCTTTTCTACTTTTTCACAAAACTACTTTGACAATTTTTTTTTTTTTTTTTTTTTTTTTAAATTTCTCCATAGGGCTTCACTTTGATTGAGTGTTTGCCAAACAACCCTTTTTTGTTTCTTAATTTATTTACTCATCCTTCCACGTTTTGCCAACTATTATTAACTCTAAACCAAATATTGGCTAATTAAGATTCATCTAATATACAATTAACTTCACTTTGATTTGCCCATGTGATTACCTCTACTACTTCTCAACCACTCCCTAATTTTAAACTAAAAGGGAACATTATGTATGAATTTACAATAATTTAGGAGGTATTTCTTTTGTAATATGTCAAAATTAAAGTTCATATTGTTTTATAATTTGCAACTCATATAGGAAAAATATTGATTAGTTTACACTTTTGGTAAGCTTGGATTTATGTAGTATAAGTGTGGAATTTGTGACTCTATATTTGACTTCTAGCCTTATGGTTGGATACAAAGTTTTTTCTTTTTTTCACACTTTTTTTTTAAACACGTCAAGCCAACAGACAAATAACTACTTTGAACCTTCTAATCTAAGATGATAGGAAGAATGCTATTTGAAAAAAACATCTTTCCAAATTAAAGAACATCCCTGAGAGAAAACCAAAGCTACTATAGTATGAGAAGATAATTTATACTATTAAAAGTGGATATAACAAATATTTTGATTTTATAATATGTTAATATTGTTATTTTTTGTCAAGCCTCACAAAGTCAGGATATATAATAGGAAAATTATTTTAAATGACGAAATTGTTGAAAATGTTTACAAATAATAGCAAAATATCACAGTTTATTTGCGATAGACCGCAATAAACTAATCTATCATATTGCAATCTATCCCAGTCTATCCAGATAGACAATAAAATTTTGCTATATTTGTAAATATTTTGGTTTATTTTCTTATATTTGAAAACAACCCTATATAATATAAAGAGTGGATATTTTATAAGTGTACCCACATAATATATTATGACTTAGCTTTGAACTAGGCAAGTTTGACTTTTTTTTTTTTTTTTTCCCTTTAATTCAATAACATAGGGGAGTGATTGAAAATAAAAATTTATATACTTTAGTCGAGGATATAATGTCTTAACCAGTCAAGTTTTTTTTCTTGTCATCGATTTTTGAGATTGATAGTGCATTTTTATTCCAATTGAACTATGCTCATTTACACAAGTCTATCTTAGTGAATTTTTTTTTTTTCCTACTTCACATGCTTCTTGAAATCCAACATAATCATAGATAAAATCATGGTATTAAATTTTAGTCGACATATTGACATTTTTATCAATAAGTCTACATTTTTATGGATTCAACATCAACATAAAAAAACAAGCAACAAATCGCTAATGTAAATATAATATATCTAATAAAACATTCAAACTTGTTCAAGAAGACGTAAAATGTTTATTTATTAATTATATATTTTTTTAATTTTTTATTTATGTTGATAACTTTTTCAAACAATATCCACCGACATATGTATATTTTATCTTATTTTCATTGACACTTTTATAATATTGAGGTTTTGATATGTTCATCGACATTGACATTCTAAATATTGAGTATAATTACTATTAATTAAGTGAGAACTTTCATATAAATGTAGCTCCATAGATAAAATATCAATTACCGTTTCAAAAAATCGACGATTCAATTCAAACTTTGCAAAACAATGGTGAAGAAGAGGTTGAAAATAATGCATAAAGATTTATTCACGAGGTGTGTTTGGTTGGCGACAAGGAATCCAATAATGACTCATCGCATCTTATAACATAACACAAAGGGATTCTTAATATAAATGTTAATGCCTCCTAAGATATTCATTTTGTCCATTTTCTTTGATTTCTCAGACAAAAAAGGGGACATTATTTTGTTTTGTTTTTTGTTTTTTTTTTTTTTTAGTGTGTTTTTCAATTCATTTTCAGCCAAAACATAATCATTTGGACATACCCACAACCAAATTTGTAGTTTGTTCCCTTTTTTTATTATTCACAGGCCGCTCTATTAATTGGTCGAAAGTTGATAGGTTACGATATGTTTTATCCATACAGTTTTTTCTTTTTTATTGCTGTGTTACATGTAACTTGCTAATAAGTTTTTACGCATTCGTATCTATTTAATCTTTCATTAGTTTAATATTGACATAGAATGCTTGAATGTTGGTTCGTGAGCTAGGTTTTTTTAATCAAATTTAAGCACTAGTATTGAAATTGATGAAGTTATCATGCCTATTAAATACAACTTTTTTAAATTTTTTTTTATATATATGTGAATGTCTAGCCTAACTTACGCACATGACCTCTTAGCCCTTTGTTAAGGTCATGCTTTCCTATTCACCACTAGGCCAACGAAGCAAAAAATTATAACTCAACGATCTCATTAGAACCTTAGTTAAAGTTTCAATTTGGTCTTTGTACTTAGGGGTTTCGTATTCTATCATAACTCGTTCCCGCCAAGAAAAAAGGCAGACTAACCAAACTGGAAAGCTAGACCGTAAGCCACAGCTTTTGCTTCTGAGTGGCATTGGACCAAGGCCGTCCCTCTCGTCGTATCCCATTTTAGTTCATATATTTTCAATCGTCCAATTTTAGAATTTTAAATTTAATTATACAAAGTTTTTTTTATTTATCAAAATTGGTCCAGTAATAATTATAATAATTTTCGTACAAAGAAAGATTATGTCTTTTAACAAAATAAAAACAAACTAAATAGATGGAATAATTTTAAGATGCATTGAAAGTAAATGGACTAAAATTGAATATTTAAGAAAAAGATATGGACTAAATAGATTTTTTAAAGTCCCTAACATTATTTTGTTTTAGTACAATTTAGGGTAGAGAGATTCAAACCACAAACCTCGTAATTACTGACACAATCATATGTCAATTAAACTATGCTAAATTTATCCTATCTTAATATAAAAGATTGTAGAATAGCCTTGAAGAATAAGTAACAGAACTTTGCAAATATTAGAGGAGCATAAATGTTTATCAGCTACTTTATAAGGCAGTTCATCATTCTATAAATGATCATTAATAAATATTGTACTAAAAAAAGAAGAAAAAGAAAAAGAAAAAGGGAAAAAGGAAAATGTTTTCTTTCCACAGTTATTTGAGTGAGGATTTTGACCAATGAATTAACATATAAGTCATTCATTTTAATTATTATGATGCTGAAGCCTAAGCATCAATTTCTAAGATTCTTAAAACAAAAAAATTGTTCTCAAAAAATAAAAAAGAAAGATTCTTAAACAAAAAGTAGAATAAAATAAAATTTGTTTAAATATTATTTTGGTCACTTCCTTTCGTTTGTTAGTTCATTACGTACGAAAATGTCTATTTTGATTCGTATACTTTTAACTTTAGCCCAGTATTTTTAAGAAAGTGGTTACTAGATGGAACTCAAAGTAGACAGACCAATATGATATTTTAACCTAAAAAAAATACAAAAACCAAAATGAATATTGTAAATGTTAAAATTTGTCTTTGTAACTTTAAAGTTTGTTTAATTTTAGTTTATTTTCTTTTAAATGTCCAATTTTAATTCATGTACTTATCAGAAATATTAAATTTAGTCCAAACTATCTATTTATTGTTGATTTTTTTCAAAATCTTTTTGTTATTTATTAGCATTTTTATTCTAAATTTTAAAAACATATTTCTTATTATATTCTTTTGCATGAACTGGAATTAAACATTTTTTACAACTGCAAATACTCAAATCGAACAAACTTCAAAGTACAGGATCAAAAGCCAAAATGAGATTAGATATAATTGACATGACCTTCGATCCTAGAGGTGGAAGGTTCGATCCTCTTTCTCACTATTGACTACGAGATTCAGAATAGATTCGATAGATTCGATTTTCTGACTCTACATGTGGTAAAAAATAAATAAATAAATAAAATAAATTTAAAGGATGAAAACTTGAATAAAAATAGAAAGACTAAAATAGTATTTAATGCTGCAATAAAAATTACAGGGTAAGATATGGAAGGTGAGGAGTCAAAATGAGTTTCAAAGCGAGTCACCATCTGTAGAAAATGGCCAACAGGAAAAGCACTGAAAGCCAAGAAAATCACCAATATCTCGATTGAACCCACAAATGAAATTAAAAAGAAAAGAAAAATGGAAGAAGAGAGAAGGAAATAAGAAGAGTTGGCTCAATTCCCCATTAATTAACAGGTTCACTCACTGTCTCACTCCACAGTTGGATCCAAAAAGCCTCCATTATTATAATCCTTGCTTTTATTTTCAATTTTCAGTCACTGAATGATATATAAAGCGACTGTTACTTCAATCCCCTGCTTTGGATTCAAGATGTTGGGTTGATTGTAAATATTTCCAAACGAATTTATAGAGATTTTGGCTTTTTGGGTCAGTTTCTTTTGGTTCATAGCTACCTCAAATCCATTTCAAAACGGATGCTTCGTTTTTTTTTTTTTTTTTTTTTTTGGGGGGGGGGGG
>QLSR01000224.1:3568095-3579218 GCA_031780015.1 Citrullus colocynthis
TTTTTTTTTTTTTTTTTTTTTTTTTTTTTTTTTTTTTTTTTTTTTTTTTGGGAGGGGGGGGTGGGTTTGTTTTCACCAAACACAGCTCTGGGTTTTTTCATTACATTGCTTTCTTCTCACTGTTCTTCGTGGGTCTATTGTTCTTGCTTCAAGTTATAAATTCCCAGTTTCATCTCATTTTATTTAATTCGTTTTCATCTGTTTCTTCTTCATTTATCGATGTTGAATAAATAACTGTGTCTTCGTTTGAGGAAGTGGGATTGGTTTTTTTGAGTTTATATGGAATGGAGGAGGTTCTGATTCTTCAACTGGTGATTCTTTGTCTCTTCATTGCTGTTAATGCTTCCAACCTTGGGGAAATTGCTGGTAAATTTCTTCCTTAATTCACATTTGGAGTTTTGTTATCTGTGTTGTTGAGATTTGAATGAACTGGCTAGCCATTAGATTTCATTTTGTTTCTTCCTTTTTCTTTGGACTGATTTAGTTCTATTATTGTCCTTGTTTCATGTGTAATTTCCTTAACTGGGTTTGAAACATTTGGGGTTCTCTTCTATGTTAGTGCCTTATTTTCAATTGAAATCTCTACTCAACCATTGAGATTCTGAGCTATTTGTTTTTCTTAGTTCATTGATATGTTCATTGGTGTTCTAAACTTGCCATGTTAATAGGATTCAGCTACTCTCCACCCCTTTCAAGTTTTCAAGCATTTCCTCCGGTTTTAGGAACACCTGGTCCAGTTCAACATGAAAAATCGTTGATAATCAATGGACCAAGCTCAGCGCCTCAGCAAAATGGTAAGTGTCCATAAACTTTGTAACTTCTAAGCTTCTGTTTCTTCAAATTGTAATATAAACATTCTCATTCTGACAATGTAGAGTCAACTTTGCAACCACCAGTTATGTTACCAGCAATTGCTCCAGGTCTGTTGCCTGATACGATCAAAGGGTTTATACCATCCACTTCACCCCATGCTCCGACCAAGTCGCCACCATTTAATAGTATGCCTCAGCCACCTTTACCAGTTCAACCAAATGCACCATTGGTCTCACCAAGTGCACCAGAACCAGAAGGTAAAGCACCAGCGAATGAGACTCCTCTGGCAATGGTTTCTCCAGGTAAATAGGACTAATGACATGTTTGGGAGTTATTCTAAAATGGTTAAAATCACTCGAAAAATGCATTGAAAAGTGTAAAATTACACATTGAATTGATTTTGAGTGATTGAGGGAGTGTTTCGGGGTGATTTTAGACATGAAAAAAATGATTTTAACCATTTCAAAATTACTCCCAAACTTGCACTAATACTAATATCCTGTATTTTCCATGTGAAGTTGATTCATCATTTGCTTAACTATAATCCACAGATCCAGCTGTGTCATCTTCAAATTCTCCACATTATCCTCCAGCAAGTTCCCCGCATGAGCATACAAATATTTCATCGAGTTCTCATCAAATCACTTCACCAAATGTAGCTCCAATCCCCGAGCCAATTTCCCCAGGTTCCATTTGTTCCATCTATTTTTTCAAAGTTCTTACAACGTCCCCAAAAACTAGCTGATTGTTAGTTTGTCTTCCCTTTTACCATCTGAAGTTTCTTTTCCTTGTCTCCTCTTATTTGAACCATTTCCATACGGCTTGCAACGCCAGCAAGCAAGTTGCCCAAGAACTTACCAGCTAGTCATCCGGTAGTTCCTGAAAGACCTCCATCCACATTACCAGGTGAATGTCTGTTTGTGATCTTATCTCAATTCTTAGTTATTTACAACACAGGAAGAATTATTTAGTCCCAAAAGTTAGGAAAATAAACAATTGGACGCCAGAGCATAGGAAAAGATAATTCTTCTTGATAAGTTAGTAAACTACTGAAGATTTTTTTCAGACTACATAAAATAATGGAAAATTAACAATTGTGGTCTGGATCTTAGTCAAAAACTTCCATTCATATCTTCATCATGGAATTTTTTCGTAGTTTTTTATCCGATCTATTTTTGGAATTCTTTGTTGGGTTGGTCAAATTTGATGTTCCAGAGCCCAATATCTCTCCAATGGTGGCTATTTCCCCAAAAGCTGGTGACAGAAATAGATTAGAAGCACCAGCAGCTACACCTTATAATGCACTGCCCAAGTATATGCCACCTGTGTCTCATTCCCCAGAAGAAGGTACTATGTGAAACTGTTTTTTCAATTAAATTGTTCCTGAAGAAAGAAACTCCCTCCCTGGTGTTTATTTTCTATTTCTTTTTTATGAAGCTCCTTCCAGTCACAATGACATGGGACATTCTCATGACGCCCAACAGCCGATCCTTCCACCACAAAAAGCTCCGTTTCATAGAGTAAATCTTTCTCCAACATCTCCTCCTTTGCCCTCAAATTATAAGCATCACAGAAGGAAGAATTATATCATCAGTCACGCACCTGCACCATCATATCCAATTTCCTCCCCCACGACAAGAACACCAGGTATTGGTTTTTAACCTGGATTTGGCCAATTTCACAACAATATTCAGTCTTGGTATCCCTGACATCTAAGGCCATTGAATTTTCTCCCCCTTGGTTTAATATCATAGGTCCAGTTATTTCTACAGCACAACATTCGCCAGGCAGACCACATCATGCTCCACCTCTGGAATCAGGTATTTAGACGTATAAATATCCTGTGTGAATTGTTTAAAATCAAGAATGAGAAAATGACCAATGTGACTACATACTTTCTTCCTATGCAGAACCTTCGCCAATTTCTCCTTCACAATATGCTCTGCCACCACCGCTTGTGACGCATGGTTCGCCTTCTCCTTCACCACACCAAAAAGTAGCTGGGCATGCTAGAAGTAAGAACAATGTTTAAATCAAAGTAAGTGTTCTTTCACATAACAATATAAAAGACTTGACTTTGTTGTTTTTTCTTTCCATTTTTCAGGACATTTTTATCCTCCGAAAGCTTCACCGCTGAAACCTTGGGCAAAAAGCCCAAAGATGCCACCAATTCATACATTGCCTCCTCCACCTCCCAATGAAAGTATACATCTACTCAAATTCTTTCTCATCCAGATTACAGATAAAGGAAATTAGTATTCAAGAAAATGCTTGTTCAATTTGCTTTTGTAGATTGTTTAGCTACCCAGTGCTCCGAGCCGTATACAAATACTCCCCCAGGATCTCCCTGCGGTTGTGTTTGGCCCATGCAAATTGGACTTCGCCTCAGTGTTTCGCTATATACCTTCTTCCCTCTGGTTTCAGAGCTGGCAGCGGAAATTGCTGTTGGGGTGTTTGTAAAGCAAAGCCAAGTTCGCATCATTGGAGCCAATGCAGCTA
This sequence comes from Citrullus colocynthis, assembly GCA_031780015.1. Classification (NCBI taxonomy): domain Eukaryota; kingdom Viridiplantae; phylum Streptophyta; class Magnoliopsida; order Cucurbitales; family Cucurbitaceae; genus Citrullus; species Citrullus colocynthis. The sequence continues at coordinate 3,571,408 of QLSR01000224.1, forward strand.
ACCAGCAACCAGATAAGACTGTTGTCCTTATTGATTTAGTTCCACTTGGCGAAAAATTTGACAATACTACAGCCTTTTTGACTTACGAAAGGTTTTGGCATAAGAAGGTTTCGATCAAAACTTCCTATTTTGGGAACTATGAAGTATTATATGTTCGATATCCAGGTTTACCTCAATCACCTCCTTCTGGAGATTCAGGACTAGATAATGAGCCTTATTTCAGTAATAGTAATGATGCGAGGACAGTAAAACCAATCGGTGTTGATGTGCAGAACAGACAGCACAAAGATAGGCTAAGTAGTGGTATGATTGCCATCGTTGCCCTATCAACTACTGTTGCAGTGGTCTTATGTGTTGCAACTGCTTGGATTTTGCTCTTCAAACGCAATGATGGCCTTTGTCAGCCAAAACCGACTCCGCATGTTTCGTTATCCTCCCTCAATAAACCATCAGGTAATATGCATTTCCTACTTTCGTTGCCCCTGGTAAAGGCAGATCTTTTGCAACGTTGTTTTATTGCATTTGTTAGCTCACTGTTCTCAGTCCTCCTCCTACATTTTTCTAAGTTTATAGAGTCTTGCAGGTGTTGGTGGATCAGTCATGGCAACCATGCCTAGTTCAGCATCTTTATCCTTTGGATCTAGCATTGCCCCATATTCAGGGTCAGCCAAGACATTCAGCGCCTCTGACATTGAGAGAGCCACCAATGATTTTGATCCTTCAAGAATATTGGGAGAGGGAGGCTTTGGACGTGTTTACAGAGGCGTTCTCGAAGATGGTACCGAAGTAGCAGTCAAAGTTCTCAAGAGAGATGATCATCAGGGTGGTCGAGAATTCTTGGCTGAAGTTGAAATGCTTAGTCGTCTCCACCATAGAAATTTGGTCAAGTTGATTGGAATATGTACCGAGGAACGTAGCCGCGCCCTGGTGTATGAACTTATTCCAAATGGCAGTGTGGAATCTCACTTGCATGGTAAGAAAATGATCTTCATGTGTTTCCTTTGTAGTTTAAGCAGCTTGATTGTATTTCTGTGCCAATATGAAGCAATTACAATTCTCATATACCTGGTTTTTTTTCTTTGTTCTCTTCTATCAGGTGTTGATAAGGAAACTGCCCCACTTGATTGGGCTGCCCGGATCAAGATAGCACTTGGCGCTGCTCGGGGTTTATCCTATCTACATGAGGATTCAAGTCCTAGAGTCATACATCGAGACTTCAAATCCAGCAATATCTTGTTAGAAAATGATTTTACACCAAAGGTTTCTGACTTTGGGTTGGCTAGAACTGCAATGGATGAGGAAAGCAGACACATATCAACACGTGTCATGGGAACTTTCGGGTACAAATTCCTTTCATTTTGATGTTATTAGAAGTTCTTTTAGATTTAACACTGCCAGATACAGCGAAGAGCTAAGCTGAGGTTGTGGTATTTAGTTTAATTGTCACAATCTTCACTTAAGAATCCTTGCTTTTCTATTATGCATGCAAGTTGTCTCAACTTGAGCCTACTAAAAATATTACAAACTTGAGTTTGGAACATTGTGCTATTAAGTTAAACTAGGCTAAGATTTTGACATTTGCCATAGACTTAAGAAGCAAACTTTGGTTTACTTAAGGTTGCTTGCATCCTAGGAATCATTAATAGACGTTGAATGTTTACCTGAATTATAGTAAACTTGATTACCTTCAAATCTTAGAGTAAACGTTTATTCTTGATTTCAACTTAAGGCTGCAACTTGACATATCCTCACCAACTTGTGGAAACAAAGAACACTGAACCCCAACTTTTGTACAGTAATAATGAGATTATTATGCATTTTCAAATGTTCGTTTTTGTATTTTGTCCCTTTTCTTAAGTTATTTTATCTCCCTGGTATACTCAGGTACGTGGCGCCAGAGTATGCAATGACTGGTCATCTACTTGTGAAGAGTGATGTTTATAGCTACGGGGTCGTTCTTCTTGAGCTATTAACTGGCAGGAAACCAGTAGATATGTCGCAGCCACCCGGTGAAGAAAATCTTGTTACTTGGGCTCGTCCTCTCCTCACAAGCAAAGAAGGCCTAGATGTTATAATTGACAAATCACTAGATTCTAATATTCCTTTCGAAAATATTGCTAAAGTGGCAGCCATTGCTTCAATGTGTGTGCAACCGGAGGTGTCACATCGACCTTTCATGGGCGAGGTTGTTCAAGCATTGAAACTAGTTTGCAACCAATGCAACAAGGCTCGAGAAACAAGCTCACTGGCTGGTTCAAGCCCAGAGAGTTCAACTATCAATACAAATGATGATGAGACATCAAGCTCAAGATACATGCTAGACTCTTTTCATAGCGAATATTTAATACCTAACTCAATTTCGAGTCTAGATGGCATCGATACACATCTCTCAATTTCAGACCTGTTAAATACTTCAATTGGTATCGGAATGCAGGAATCTAGATCGCTTGAAAGATGCTTCAGTTCCGATCCTCCTAGAATCGGAAAAGGCAGAAGGCAGTTCTGGCAAAGAATGAGAAGATACTCAGAAAGTAGCATAAGTGAACATGGAATGCCTACTCGAATATGGTCAGGTTCTACCTAATAAATTAGCACGTCCTTCCACATCCTTCAATTTCTAATGTCGACTCCTTTCAATCCAATCCTCCCTAAGATGAACAACGCATACTAATTTCGAATTTTCAACTAACTGGCTTCCAAAATAGCTTGGAGTGCTACATGCAACAACTTGTTGGAATTGTGGAGCAAAAGTTCAATCACTTGATTGATGAATTGGGCCATACAAGAACAGTTGTCCTCTTAAGTTCATTTTTCTTTTCTTTTCTTTCTTTTTTCAATTTTTCTGAATTTGGTGTTGCAGAATAAAACATTAGAGTGAAGAGAATACTGTAAAATTCGAAGACGTTTTTTTTTTTCCAATCAATTGGTATATAGAACACTTTGTATCAAAGAAAAAGGTTTACTCCACTCTGAAATATAATCTTTTTCAAAATTTGTAATTTACATATTTCCACTATTTTAAGTTTAAATATGATAGTTTTGACTTTTTAATTTATTTTGATCTCCATGCCATTAATTTTGGTACATTAGTCTTTGATATTTTGATCATTTCATTTTCATTGGTTCTTTAATCACTTATAAGTTTAATAATAAAAATGAACTTAAATTAAAAGTAAACTTAAATTAAAAGTACAAAAACTAAAATGAACATTTTAGAAGTACTAAAATCAAAACAAGTCAAAAAAACTACGTAAACAATAATCTTTAAACATATATATTATCCAACCCATTCTTATAAAGGGTGGGAGGAATTCTTGTTTGATAGGTTCTAGCCATTTAAAAGACCGGCTAAATAAGTTGGTTCAGGCAAGAATAAGAAATCCTAGTTCTTAAACATAAGTTCAAATCCTCCTAACACCAATGTTGAAAGAATCCACATTTCAACGCCAAATTTCAAGAATCCATAGAAACAACTAACAAGAGCGTTCAATTCATTGATGGTGTCACAATGGATCATATTCATTCTACAACTATAAACTCTATAAATAGTAGAGAGAGCTCTATAAATAGTAGAGAGAGCCTGCGCCGGATATTTAAGTACTTGCACACAAAAAAAAAGAAAAGAAAGAATTTGAAACCTACTACAAACACAAGATCTACAACCTACTGAGTTATGTCCGAAGACAACACAGCTAGAGAACTTTACGAAGCTCTTCTCAAGGCTTTGCGGCACATTCAATTACATGAGATTTGAATTTTTCAAGCTCAGCTAACACCTCATCTTCTGGCCGATAAATTAGGTCGCTCATCCGCCAAATCTGCAACTCATTACAAATTCAAGCGAGAATTAGTACCCGTTTGATGAAAACCAATCAACCTAGTGAAATAAAAGTGGGGTTGGTTATTCTCTCAACTTTAATTTGCTTGATTGGGGTCTGTGGGCTCTGTTGATATGTCCTTGTATTCTTTCATTTATTCTCAAAGGAAAGTGTGGTCTCATAATTTATTTATTTTCTTTTTTAAAACAAAACTAGCGAAATAAGCTTATGACCCTTGTATTTGCTTAAAGGATGCAAAGTCTTCTACATGGTAACTTAGCTCTTCAATTCCTATGTTCAGAAACCATTCAAATCTATTTATTTTTCTTTTGTGCATGAGAGAGAGAGGGGTAGTAGACCTGCAGCGTCCCTCCTCCACCAGTCGTATCACAATCGTCAGACACACTTACAACAGTCCATGGATCAGCTGCATTCCAATGGAAATCAACGACTTTATCCCTGGATGTAGCCAAGAGGTCAGATGGGAAGGACAATTTCCATTGAAACCAGATCTAATAAAAATAAAATTTCTGACACCATACAAGCACATAACACAGTAACACATAACATTAACCAAAAGCAAACTAGAAAAAATAAAAAATCCCTAAGCTATATCATGAAAGACAGCAATATGAAACCTGTGCCCAGCATGCTGGAAAAATAAACCGGGAGGAGCAGCAGGTGTCCTTGTAGCTCGCTCTGTCTTTTTACCAACCTGGAATATATATTATATATATTCTGAGATCACAAAGAACATTATAATCTATACTACAAAAAAAAAATCAATAGAAATCCAATGGCAAATTAACCAGATGTCGTGAAAGTTTGTGGAATTCAATCTCTAAGCTAAAGGGCAGAATATATTATTATCCTGAGTTCCAGGATTAAACTGAACCCAAGGTATTCTACAAGCAAGATGGTGAAAAATAAAAGGGCAAATTGCAAAAACCACTCATGAAGTATGGTAATTACACCCTCAAACTTTAAACGTAAATTGAGCCCCTAAACTTCTATAAGTGTTAAAATTGAACCCTCAAGCTTACAATAATTATAGAAATTGGACCCACAAATGATAAAAGTTGGACCCTCAAACTTATACAAATGTTACAATTTCTACAATTATGTAAGTTCGGAGGCTAATTTGACCTCATTTTAACACTCATTTAAGTTTGAGGACTTAGTTTTTAGAATTGAAAGTTTAGTGTATAATTGCAACTACCACTATACTTTAGGATGGTTTTAACAATTTCCCAAAATAAAACATAATTTAATTCTCAAAATACTGTACCTTATCGTAATCCCAAATATTTAACAGCCCATCCTCTGCCGAACTTCCAAAGACAGATGATTTATCTGGGGACCACTGAACAAATATGCATGTACGTATAAGCAGTACATCTTACAACTAATAGGAAGAGCATTTTCAAATAAAAAGTAAAACTAAGACAAGAAGCAAATATAGTGCCTATTTGAATTGATTTTCTAAGTGGAAAAAAAAATGTTTTTAAGCCCTTAGGAAGTCAATCCAAACAAACCCATAATCAAACTTTAAAAAAAGAAAAAGGAATACCTGAACGCAAAGAACCGCTGCTTTGTGGCCCTCAAACTTATAGATGGGTGAGCCAACTCCATTAGAAGTGAGATTCCGACGATCAAACAAACGAATAGAATTATCTGCTGACCTGAAGAGAAATTTGTACCAATGTAACCATGTATGTCTACAGCAATATCTAAAAGATGATGAGACCAAACCAAATGCTACACAACAACCTAAGTCAGGGCAAATAGCAGTAAGACCATGGTGCTATTTATGATTTCTTCTCACTCCCCGACTCTGTCTATTATTCTCTTTTTTGTATAAATATGTAGACCCAATTTTTCCATAAACACAAGTAACTAAAATTTACCCTGTTATTATAAGATTATCATCATGGGGATTCCAATCAACACAATGAAGATCAGCATTATGTGCCTTTTCGACCTGCCAACCAGAAAGAAAGACTAATGAATAACAGAAGCTAAAATATGCGCTCTGACGATAAAAACATCAAAGGCAGAATTAAATTGTAGGATATCCAATTCATCTTGCAGGATAAATCTCCTACACAGAATACTTGGAATAAACAATAAAACAATTGCTACTACAAAAAATACCATGGAAATTTGATCCTATCAACAAAAGACAGTATGAAAAACACAAAACATTACTAATAATAGGCGAATTATAAGTTTCTGGTTTTCTCAAATGCATGCCCCATAATATAGCACATTTCAACTTCCAGATTATACAACAAGGAGAACCCCTCGTTACGGAGAAAACTAAAAAAGAGAAGTATGACCTTGACAGCTGGGCTTGAGCCAGTACGGGCATCCCATAATATTAGGCAAGAATCGTCTCCCACACTGCAAAACTCCTGTGCACTTAAGAAGGGAAAGAAGACAAAAGGGGGTTGCTGGTTAAACTTGGAAAAGAAACCACGAAAAATAAGACTTCCATCCACTCAAGTGAAATAAAATTTGATGAACATGAATATGAAGACACAAATTAAAATACTCTTTTACAAATTTTATCTAGAAACAAACCCTCATCCCCCAGGCAAAACCTAACCTTCAAAACCTCTCATCTTAGTTAAACCAAATAAACCAAACCCCAGCAAGAAATCACATGTTCTACATGCTTACAAAAATATATATTAAATAAAAATGGTTTTATATGCCCCATCCACATGTCCATATATAGCTAATTCTCAAAATAAAAAAAATGAATGACTTCTAATTCAGAACTAAGATATTACTTGGACGGACAGAAGGTCACATCTTCAACAGTATCCTCATGGCCATGGTAAACTCCTCGTGGCCCAATAGAAGGGCCATCAGAAGCTTTATCATTTGCCTCTCCAGGCTTCTTTATGATAGATCCTCCAGATCCTGGTGATTTTGAAGCAGCAGGGTCTGTGGCAGAAGTTGTTATGTGGTCCTGGATACTCCACAAAACAACTAATTTGTCCTTCCCTGCCATAAGATTAAATAGCATCTGAAAAATAGAACCCCATATGTAACAGTCCAAACCATAAGATAGTCATCAAGTCCCCTACAGCAAAGAAATTGATAGATTTCGAAAAGAATAGAAAAAAAATAATAATAAAAATAATTTGACAACTAAATCTGAAACAGTGCTACAGTTGAGTATAACTATCCAGATTGAATCTAATTAGCAGGACCAACTTCAAGAGAAAAAGATTGGAAAACTTTCAACCTCCAGAGAGAACATAAGGTTCAGTGGGGCACATTGCTAGAGCAAACTCGGCATTTTCTTGATGACCAGTCAGGATCTGCAAATTGACAGTAAGTTAACATTAAATTGCACAATGCAGGTTTCTAACAAGCAAGGTTAGAATGTCCATGTTACAAACACCAGAAGAATTTATCTTTTGCTCAGGTTGAAAATTTGTTAAGACGTGTAACGAGAGCTAAAAAGTCTAGCACACTTATCAATGACCTGTCATGGTTTTCCAACCGGATTGTGAATCCACCTCAGGTCAAAATAATGGTTTTGAAAAATATCTCCCATCAGATTGAAACTATGAAATGCTTTAACCTTTTACATACAGGAGAAAATAAAATGCAGCCTATTGTTCAACCACAATGATGACATTTAATGGTATGAAAGTTAACTAAAACTAAATTGAACATATCAAGAACCTAATGTACTTCTATAACAGAATTACACTTAACCTCAACCAGCCAAGCCCATAATCTACATCCAAGAGACTGCAAGAATTTGAAATTCTCACAAATTCTAATCATAGAATATTTGAATCTCTCTCTTAAAACCATATACATATTTAGTGCTTAAATGAGAGTGATAAAACAATGTTGTATAAAGTACACCTTCCATCTTAACAGCTATTCTCAAAAAGCATCCTAATGATGCAGATCCCCCCCCCCCCCCCAAAAAAAAAAAAAAAAAAAAAAAAAAAAAAAAAAAAAAAA
>QLSR01000224.1:3579352-3592675 GCA_031780015.1 Citrullus colocynthis
CCCCCCCCCCCCCCCAAAAAAAAAAAAAAAGAAAAAGAAAGAAAAATGACAATATTAGTTTTGCTTTCATGCAAGGCATAATCCAACATCAATGTTATGTATTCCACTGTGGTTGTAACCAGAAGGTAGATAGAGAAGCATCAAACAGAGATATACACCAGAGATTTAAGATATAGCAACAAGTATAGGAGAACAAAGAACGTGTCCACTTCGAGTCTTTAACAGAATTACCAAATCTGGGCGAGAATTTGTGGCACCAAGGACAGCATGACGGTTAGGTTGAGCCTCAACATCCCAAATGAGGACCTAGATGTTGAATACCAAAGAGACTTAAACCAATACAATATTTGTTGAATAATGTACTGAAGACATGAAATTTCCAACTTGAATACAGCAAGAATTGAACTTAAGAGCACATACATCTGGACTATCAGTGTGTGTGGCAACAATTCTAGAATTCTGGGGAAGTTCCCTAATTCTGTTAACCTGGGAAAATATTCAACCAAGACCATTAGAAAGACAAAAAATTTAAACCAACTCTTCATTTGTCATCATTTTCAACTTCCAACCAAATGATAACAACCATCTCAAGGAAGCAATATAAATTTTCAAGCCTGAGAAAGACCTTGAAACTCAAACGGGAAAAAAATAATGTAAGAATAACTACATGAAAACATGAAAGGAATGCCTGACAGGAGCAACCAGCTTATATGAAGATGAACTACATTATAGCTAATGTTTTCATATGTTTTGTACTACAATTGTTTGAGAAGTTCCAAAGCCATACCTCACCAGGGTGTATGATAGTCTTGTACTTCTTCACAAATGGTGAGCGTGCTTCTTCATTGAACTGAAAATATAATAATAACACACGACAAATAGAATGAGTAGCATGAAAAAAGAAATCCATAGAGCTTTTAAACATTTAAATTGATCAATCACCTGAGAAATGTGCTCTGCAGCTGCAACCCTAGGCTTCACAACTTCACAATTTGCAATGACCAGTGTATTTGGAACACTACCATCAGTCTGATAACAAGAAATGAAGGAAAAAAAACAATAAACAACATTTACAGATCAATCTCCAACGTGATATAGCAACATCTAGCTCTGCACCATAAGCGAACAGTCCACAGCCTCCCATAAAGAAAATCAATACAGGCTAATTTCTCTCCCTAAGAGAGCTTTAGGGTACAATTCAGAACAAGTACAGCAAGAAATAAACAATGTAGCCATTTCAACAAATCACTAGATATTTACTGTGAAGCTAGTCACCTGTTCAGAAAGATAAAGTCGCTGTCGATTCTTATACGTTGCTTGCTCAAGCTGAGGACCCCACCTAGACCCAGAAAATTGTCAAACTCAAATCAAAGAAACGCCATGTAAACAGCCCCATCCCCGCCAACCAGCCGTAGAGGGGGAGGGAAAATGTCGTAAGAAGTAATAAACACAATGCAATATGAAAATTGACAATAATAACTTATCCACTCGTTTTCACAAGCTCAAGTTTACAAAATGCGACAAAACTAAAAACCCTAAAAATGAACAAGCGACAGATCCAGTAATCCAATGGAGGTGATTTTCTCCAACGAACAAGAAGAAGAAACAAAAGTGATATAAACAGCAAACAGAAAACCCTAGAATGGAGAGAAGAACCCACATTACAGTGAAAAAACAGAAGAAAGAGTAAGTAAAGTACCGGCAAGAAAGAGAAGGCCAAACGAGATTATGGTTAGCAAACCAGTCATAAAGAACGGGAACAAGAGACTTCCACTGAGTATAACGCTCGTCGACGGAGGGTTGTTGTTGAGCCTTCATCTTCTTGGTTTGCTGTTCGTCTTTTTTCTCGTCCTTAGGCTTGGGTTTTCGGCCTCTGGTCTCCTTCTTCTTCACCACAGGTTGCTGGGGCGGCGGCGTCTGCTGCTGTTGAGGCTGTTGTTGTTGTTGTTGCTGCTGCTGCGACTGAGAAGAGTCCATGGCTGACTGGAGCTTCGACCCGCGATTTTTCACTATGAATCTTTTTGATTTCTCTCTCTCTCTCTCTGACCCTCGCGGCTTAAGGCGACCCCACCGTAGCCTTAAACCCAGACAGCAAATATATTTTGGAAATGGATGAATGATGATGATGATGATCCAACCACAATCTACCGTTGATGGTGATGATACGTGTCGGAATCTCGTTGTTTTGAAGCGACTCTTAACGCTTCAATTTTCCCTTTTGTCGTCTCCTTTTGGATCGAATTAATTTGCAAATCATTCTAATACAAGCTTGGATACCCGCAACAAGAAAGTAACTTGGTCTTATTCTTTTGAAGTTGTAGTTTTGATTCTCAATTTTCGTAGGTATTGTACTAAAATATTACTTTTATACAAACAATCTGAAATTAGTTTTTAAAAATTATTTTTAAATTTTGTGATCTAAATAGTACAAATTTTGTTAGTAGCGAATTTAGATTTTGAATTTAACAAATAGTAGAAATATAACATACAACTCTGCTTTATTTCAAATTTTTGTTTTCAGATTACACACGAAAGAAGTCCTTATTGATCCATAACCACCATATATTGAACTCATTCTCTCCTCTTATTAAACCTACAACCCTTATTGTCGATAAGACGATCCTTAATGATTTTTTTAACTTTGATTTTTTTTTTTTTTTTTAATTTTTTTAAAAAAGGGCTTGGAGTTTTTTTTAAGGAACAGTTTTTTTTTTTTCCAATGAGGAATGAACATTTTTGATTTTTTTTTTTTTTAATTTTTTTAAAAAAGGGCTTGGAGTTTTTTTTAAGGAACAGTTTTTTTTTTTTCCAATGAGGAATGAACATTTTTGATTTTTTTTTTTTTTTTTATCAATTTATTACAAAAGGGCTTGGTCAAATCAAGCTTCTTATAAATACCAAAGCCCCTCCTAAAAAATTTAAATAATAATAATAACAATAGCTCTTGAGTTTTTTTTATTAAAAAAACTCCACCAAAACACATGAGTCAAAAGTATAGATGTCTACGGGGGCGGGGCGAAGGATGGCTTCCTCGCTCTCCGTTCCTCATTTCATTCCCCGTCCCCACCAAATTCCCCATGACGATCAGAGCTCATTCCTACCAAATTCCCTAGAGTAGGGATTCCTACATGGGAAAATTTCCCCCATTTGATTCTTTTATAAAAAAAAAATCAATTAACATAAATTACTATTATGGAAAAGTTTTACTTAAATGATTAACTTTATACAATTAGTTCCACATGGATAATTAGAATTCAAAGAAAAATTACTCAAAATTTTCAAATTGAAGAATCTATTAAATTATTCAGATATATACTCTACATTTATTGGAATTCAAGCCAGTCCCTTTTTACACTAATTAAAGCATATTCATTATCTTGACCATTAAACATAAATCTTAAAAATTAAATATAATATTTATATAATAAAAATAAATAACATAACATTAAATTATTATAATAAGTATAAGAAAAAAACTAAGAAGGTGGAGAATGCATTCTCCATCCCTGTCCCCATTAACTTTTTCCCTCCACTCCCTCCCCCATTCCCCGCATAAATAGGAAACCCCACCCCGTTCGGGGCAGGTCCCTACGGGGCCCATCCCCAGGGGGAAAATGGACATCTCTAGTCATCTAGCTTTTATCTCTGCAATTCTTGTTAATCTAAGAAACATGATACTACGACACAACATCGACACGACAACACACCATATTTTAAAAATCTAAGACACAACATGGCAATGACACATCTATTAAAATATTCATTTTTAAAATATATTATTTTTATAGTAAAATAAAATTTATAGTAAATGAGTTGATGCATTTATATGCTTAAAAACCTTAGCTTGATGTATTCCACACTCAATTTATTATTATTGTCATATATGCGTTTTTTAGTGTACTCAACAAGTGTTTATGCATGTCTAATACATTTGTTGCACTAACAAGTGTCTGATATCTGTCCACAAGCATCAGAGTTTCCAAGTGTCTAACATGTGTTGGTTACAGACACGCTAGCCAAACTAAAGTATATGTGTGCTTAAGAGAGGAGATATGGGGTTCAAAGTCAATAACAACCTTGCTCAAATTTCTACATTATTGTAGAGAGCCATGATTCTATTTCTAGCAAAAAGCTGATTTCTTCAGCACTACCATTCTCAAACCTACGAATTCCTTCAATCCTATTGCATATTATGAGTATAATGCTCCATTAAAAAAAAAAAAAATCAAAAATGTTCATTCCTCATTGGAAAAAAAAAGAGAGCACCGTTTTTAGGAAGCAGTCCTATCCCAGCATCATACATGTAAAACTGATTCTGCTAAATAAGAACAATTCTCAAGATGTGCTTCCAATAGGTTAGACATAAACACCAGAAGCAAGCAACAAGAACAAGGATCCAAAACCCTGCCACAGACGACAACGTAAAACCATAAGTATTTAACATCAGGCACCATGATTAAATCTAGCAATAACTAACAAGAAATGTACAACGAAAGTCAATGTGAAAGTAAAGACATTTTCCTCGATGAAAAAATTTGCATTTAGGATAAAAAGGAACTACAGAAAGATCCATATCCATACCAAGAAAATGGAGGCAATCGATCCTCTAGTGAGTTCCTTGGCCAAACTACGGTTTTTCCTCGAAGATGTAGCTTCATAGCTGCAAATGATACTCATTGCAGTTAGAGAAAGATTGTAACCATAATCTAAATTAAAACGTCTGTGCATGTTTACTGTTGCAACTACATAAAGCAACAAACAACATTTGTGATTACATACAATTATCACCGTCAAGTCAAGGGAAGTTTAAATCATCAAACTGCCTAAGATGAACATTAATAACCATATTAGTTTCCCAGTCCAAGAGAATGACTCTCTACTCAAATCCAACCATACTCCATATAAAGCATCAGAGATACACAGTAAATTTAACCCTAGATGTGGCAGGAGATTCTCTCTACTCAAATCCAACCATACTCCATATAAAGCATCAGAGATACACAGTAAACTTAACCCTAGATATGGCAGGAGATTCATCAACTTCAAGCCCAATAATCAAGTTCAATAACTTTTCCTCGACATAGATATCATCTTTAATGAACAGTAAACTTAACCCTAGATGTCGCAGGAGATTCACCACTTCAACAATCGTAGCTGATTCATATCATAGTCAAAATGCCACATCTTCGATGATAAGAATATTGAAAAATATAATCATAACACGTAAGAGATTCATCGCTCAACTAAAGATCTGAAAAGTAACTTCCAATTACATGTAAAAATCTATGATAATATACTATCACTACAAAATAATCAATGAACTCAAAGAGGTCGCTCAACTAAAGGCTTGAAAAATGACTTCCAATTACATGTAAAAATCTAAGATAATATACTATCACTTACAATATAATCAATGAATTCAAAGAGGTTGATAATGATTCTAGCATATACACTTAACATCGATGGAAAAATACTGCGCAGTACTTGAAGGTCAAGAGGCAGATGCCTCGTGGAACACTTTGGAGCCAAATTTGGAAACTAAATGGATGAATGTGACCGCATTCAGACATAGATTTCACAGCATGGATGGTGCAAAAATAGAATGATATTTGATTGGATCGAGAAAATTCCGCAGTTCCTTCCGTTCCAAACCAAAGATCAGAAACTTATAGATTTGATAATTAATAATCTTTTAAGTATTCCAATGTAATCAAAGTGAATTAGGCAAGCAACAAATGCCTAACCTACTTGTATAGAACGAGCAAGAGAGAAAACCTATCATTTCGCGCTGAATAATTAAGATTAACTATACTGCATTTAGCTAAAGAGAGACAGAACAGATCCGATCGAACTTACATGAAAAAGGAAGCGGTAATGATGAGGCCAACAGAGATCATCAAGACCGCAAGGGTTGGGTACCAAGCTTCGGGGACGGGACTGGTAACAGGTTTCGGAGCCTGCAAAAGCATGATCCACGAAATTACCAAATGCAAAATGGCGAAGACAAAGAAATCCAAAGGAATTTTTGCGAGAGAAAGTCAAACAGCATATTTCATCGACTTCAATTTCACTCACCATCAAATCCGGTTGGAGCGAAGAAATTTTGATTCCAAAGAGATCTCTAGTTCTATCGACAGGGTAATTGAAGAGTGAAGTCGCGCCAGACGGAAGGACTTTGGAATGGAGTATTTTAGGGCTATTTTGCTGAAATGAAAAAGGCCAATTTTTTTCTTTATTTATTTACTTTTTTTTCCTAATTTTAAAGATAACCTTAATTTTGTGGTTGTAATGTCATTTGCCCCCATTTTTTCAAACAATGAAAGTTGACCTTCTGTCATCAAAACGGACTAAGAATATATTAATTATTCCTACTATCTCTTACGAATTGAGTGTCAACTTAAGGTCATTTGATAATAGTGTTCTCGCATGTTAGGGCTCTTCCTTTTTCCTTTGCGCTTATGCTCCTCTTCCTTCCCTTGTGCTTATTGTTGCGTTCAACTAATCCAGTACAATAGTGCTCTCACGAGTTAGGGAGGTTTAGGGGTGTGCAACGATCGATCGAGGTCGATTTTTCGACCAAACCACCACTGCGCCCATGGTCAATTTAGTAAATGTTCAAACCGACCTCAACCGTCAAGGGGTGAAAACTGGCTTTCGCTCGGTCGATTTGTGTCGATTTTATTTTTTGAATTTTTTATTAAAAAAAATCAATTTGGTTCTTCAAACCGAATCCCTCCTCTTCTCCGACTAACTGCCTTCTGTTCAGTTGGTTTTGGTCGGTCGGCTCGATTTTTCGGTCTATCATGCTCACCCCTACCTCACTCTCTTATAGTCGCGTTTTTTGAACCCTTAGTAACATTGTGCAAGGAGCGCAATATGAACAATTAATAGAGTGCATTCTAACAATGACAAAAGGTTATCCTTCATTATTTTAAAAAATTAGGCATATGACATTACTTATCTGAAATTTAGGTCACCCATATAGAGAACTTGTAACATTGTACTTATTTAAATTACATTTTTAGTCTATTAACTTTTTAAGTCCTTCAACTTTAAAAAGATAAGAAATAAATTTTCCAAACTTTTAATTTAATATCTCAACCCATTCAATTTTTTTAATTAATTGATTTATTAGATATAAAATTAAATTCTATACCTAATAAGAAACTAGCCTTTGAATTTATATTCATTAGGTTCATAATTTCTTTTTTTAAAAAAATATTGAATAGGTCAATGACCTATTGGACAAAAAAATTGAAGTTAAAAAAAGCTAGTAGATACAAGATTTAAAAAAAAAAAAAAAAAAGTTAGAGATTTATTAGACACTTTTTAGAGTTTACATACTTATAAATTGAAGTTCAAAGATCTCATAAAAGTTTTTTTACCGTTGATGAACCTATTTGACACAAACTTGAAAGTCCAAGAACTATACCTGTTATTCAACCTAAATAAAATATACTATATATTCCTTCATCTGTAGACTATTATTGATTTGCTTACTGGTTTTTAAATTATTAATCTTAACTTCTCAAATAGCTTTTTTGTAAATAAAATTTTAAGAAGGTAAACAAAATCGGATCTCGTGTGCCAAATAATATTCGAGTGACATATCCATGTGTTCTCAATATGTTAATACAATAATATTTTAATGATCTATCAACTTTTTCTTGACAAATGATTTTCAAAGAAATGACCTAATGGAAAAATTTTAACATACCAAAGGCTACACTTGAAATTATATTTTTAGAAAATTAGGAACAAGTTTGAGAATTATCCAAAAGAGTATCATAGAGGTGTATTTCTATTAAAGTACATACATATTAACTGTTAGATCGTGATATTTCAAATCATCTGTGAACTTATACACAACTTCTTTGAATGGATGTCTCAACTCAAACAGTTGCAACTTATCAACATCAATTTGATTTCTGTGTCTCATAACGTAAATATGAATAATAAGGATAGAAAAACTAAATATTAAAAACCAAACCATAAACTAATACGTTTCAAATACCCAACTATTAGACATAGCTAGAGCTTTATGTGAAAGAATGTGTTTGTACAAACATATTTCAACTGTTAGATCAATTCATATACATACAGATGCACCACTACTCTTAACATACATTGTGTCCTAAGTAGTTGGTCCAGAAAGTATCAACAGATTTATGTGAGCCAAAAAGTTTGAATAACAAAAGGATTATAAAAATAAGATAAAATAATTTGATATTGAAAATCTCGTGAACTAATATTCAAATACCTAACTGTCAGAGATGACTTTCTTTGAATATTATATCCGTACAAACACTTCTCAATTGTTAGATCGTGATGTATCACACACTTACATTCTCTATCACCCCACCTATTGTATGAACTAGAAAAAGGATAGAAGTGTAAAGTATAACCACAAATTATTTGTTGGGTTAAATTTATTATTGTTTTACTAATTGTAGAATAAAACTAATCAAATAATAAAAATATTTTAAATATATAAACTAAACCAAAAATAATGTTAGAAAACTAAAAATGTAATCTATCCTTAAAATTTACACCAGAATACTGGTCATTATAGGGTGTTAAATTATTAAAGAAATGGATTTTTATTTTTTTCATTTTTAATTACCTTATAGTTTAAGGTGATTGTAAAATTGTTCTTGGGATATAAAAATGATTTATAGTTTATTTCGACATAGTTTTAACTTCTGCGCTTGTATAGTCTCAATAATTTAAACATTTCTAAATTCGTAAATTTGTTACCATAAAAATAAAGTGGTATGAATTATGATTATGATTGTGTATTTGCTTGAACATGCTATCTTTTAAAATTATTTCCCCCTTTTTCGGTTTAACAATGTGTAAAGAGTGATTCAAACTTCTCGCCTCTTGATCGAAAATATATTTGGAGTAGTTGACTTAAGGTCTAACTTCGCGTGTATTTTATTGTATTCAAACATTACAAATTATCAAATAAACAAATTAAAACTTTGAACCCAAGAGTGAGTTTGAATATGGGACCAAAGTTTTTAACCCAAAGAATATCATTAGTTTCTACGTACTAACAAACTTCATTAATGTGTATATTTAGCATAAATTCCACCATTAGTTGCAAGGCAGCCTCAACAGAAAGCTTCCGGATGATATCACTATCAGAATGTAGTTCTCTTAACCAAAGAAATCCCTTCAGGACTCCCACCAATTTCTTCAAGAATTATCAACAAGTTGCCGATTGGTTTCAACCAATCGCGAGGAATGTGATACCTGAGATTTTGAAAGGTTTATCAATGGTGATAGACAGACAAAAATTTATAAGGGCATGTTTGGAAGTAATTTTGATGATATGAAAGTTGTATGTAAAAGACATGTTTAAATGATTTTGAATGAATAAAGACATGTTTAAGAGTGATTTTGTACATGATGAAAGTGATTTTAACCATTTCAAAATCACTCCTGAACATGTACTAAATCAGTGTGCAACAGTAACTAATATTACCATTTCTGAGAGGGTCCGCCACAGTTCCAAGAACATTTCTTCTCAGTAAAGAATCCAGTATAGCCGCATTTATTACAGCTACCGCTTGCAGCATATGCAGGAAAATAGCGCCCAATGCTCTGACCGTTAACCCATATTTGACCTTTACTCATGCTGCTCATATCTAAAGCCAATGGTTCGTTGCCAGCAGGAGTATTGAAAGTGGTCTGCAGATTCGATATGTCAAGTTTTTTCACCATAGAAAAATGTTAAATCGCCGATTGACCCAAAAGCTTAAGCTAGTGGGTGAAGGCGAATTTAATATTATATACTAACACTCACCCTCACTTTAAGCCCATAAGTGAAAACCAATACTAATTGGGGAGGAAATAACATTGCAGAGACTTGAACACAGGACCTCTCTAAGCCACCTGCTCTAATACTATGTTAAATTGCCGGTTGACCTAAAAGTTTTAAGCTAATTGGTGAAGACAAATTTAATATTATATCACTAACTAAAAAAGATTAGAAATTTAAGGATGTTAATTTGAACTTCTCTCACCTTGTACCATGTGAGGGGTTGTTTCTGAACCAACCATGAGCCTTTTGTCCATTGCACAGAATTACTTCCTTTAACAGAATGAAGATTCAAGATTTCCCCGCTCAAGCCAACCTGCTCAGGAACATTGTAATTGAGATTCTCTAGCTTCTAAAAGCCTTAATACTGTTTTTCCAGCACATAGAACAAACCACAAGTGAAAGCTTAGGGTACATCGATTTGGTAATGTACCTTGTAAGACCATTTATATTTAGACATGTCTCGAGTGCCCTCATTCAGACCCTTCAACGTGACAGGGCCTAAAACGCCAGCATTCCAAGTATCAAAATGCAGGCCAACATTCTAACATCAAACAAATGGAAAGGTAAGCCAATTTCATAATCAATAATAAGAAATATATAGAAATATAGAAACAAAGAAACTAACCGGAAGACCGACAGTAACACTCAGCATCGAAAGCTTGTTCACTCCTTCCTTTAGATTAACGGATTTACTGAAAGTTAATCTGGGATCCGCCAAACTCCCATATACAGTTCCTACATTCAGAAAATAATAATACAACGATCTTAGAATCATTTAGCTAATGCTGGGAAGATCTTTAAGTTAAAAACATGTGCGTTTAAAATGTACCGGATAGTTGGCCATTTATGTAAACATGCAAAACATGGCCTGCTGAATTGACGGTGAGAAGTGGCCATTGTCCGCTCTTTAGAAAGCCCTCATTTGAATCGATCCTTATACTGAGAAAGATAAACATGGGACAGAGTATACAATTAATTTCGTCTTCAACATTTTGTGCTCAAAAGATGGTGAAACTGCATTGGGTGTAGAGTTCTTACTCTGTCATGTACCACAAATAATCTGTTGTATCCCAGGTCACACTTACTTGCTCCACTAACCCATCCTTGGTTGTTGTATCATTAGCATAACCAGAGGCAGTTTCTTCTTTGTACGAAAGCCACCAAAATGAACTAATTGGCGTCATCTTTGCCTGGTAACTTTTAACCCCAATCTGTAAAGAACCGTTGCATCAAACTTCATCCTTTCAACATAGAAAAGGCATCCAAATAATGCGACTTTGGCTTTTCAAGAGTTTCAGAGGTTCCATAAGCCTCTATTTTATCATTTTGATTCTTTTACCAACTTCTTCAGAGGCAATACGTAATTCTCAACAATCATATAAGCATAAGAAGGTTTCGAATAAATGATTTTGGATCTTGTCTTACTCTTGCAGTGTTGAAAGTTACAGTTTTGCAGTTAGGAAGGATGCTGATGGACCAAGGTGGTAGATCGTACGGATGATTCCAAAAGTTGACCCTTGTAAAAGCTGATGTATCATAATTTGCTAGGAAAGCAGCACATGCCCCTGAACTTGACTTGAAGACACGAGCCTTCAATAATCATTGAAAAAGTCATATTAGACAGTCTTTCAAAGAAAAATGCAATTGTTCGTAGATATTCTTTCATCAGCTACCTCTTGATTTTTCCCAAGCCATGTACTGGTAGGATCTACTGATACTAAAGCAGGTTCGCACAACTTGATGGCTTTGTGCAAATCTCTCAGATGTCCCCATTTCGGTTCCCTTAATAGGCCTGTCAAATCCAAGAAAGATTATCAGAGTAATAGAAACATCTAATAACCTAATTTTGGAGCTACTATTTCAGTATTTCTCAAGCATACCATATTCATCGATTGGAGCATCAAAGTCATAGCTAGTGGCAATGAAAAGACCAGATGTTCGGCCAAAGTTAGTTCCTCCATGGTACTGGCATGTGAGAGAATTTTGACAGAGTTAAGGATATGATATAATGTCCATCAACGAGCCAACCTTTACTGAACACTCAATAGCTTATTACCATATAATAATTGATGAGAGAACCACCATTCTGTATGAATCTTGCAACTGAAAAGGCCACGTCTTCAGGTGGCCTGTAAGGAGTTGGACCACCAAATGCAGTGTACCTTGAATATTACACGAATGAGTAGAATGTCAATTCTAAGGACCTCTGATGACATGTAAGTGAACTAATCCCTCAAAAGTCAATTTCTTTTTTGTCACAGTTTAGCCGATACAGAGGATAAATCACTTACCAACCGCTCCAGTTTTCTGTCCATATTTTGGGTTTATAAATCTGGTTTGGTTTGAAATTTTCACAATAAAACCCATTGCAGGTGTCAATCTGAAGCAGAATCACCATGAAGATAAAAGTTTTAAGAGAGGAGAATATGGAAGATGACAAAAAAAGCTTATCTACAAGATTCACGAATCTACTGGTTAGTTCATTAAAAGAGAAAAAAACAAATTATACTTAACACAGAGACAATTAAAGCATGCATGCTCAAGAATCTGTAGGATTTTAACTGATCTAGAAACAAAGACAAAACTTCAAAGAAATCCCAGAAAGAATAGAAATAGGGTGGAAAAAGGGAAGATTATTTCATTTTCACTTTCAAAGGGTTTTAGACATTGAGAATACAGAAAATGACAAATTCACATAGTGATCAAAATAAGCAAGAGGTTTATATAAAAACGACAAGCATGGGGGTCCAAGTGTATAAAAGGAAAATCCACCAATTGAGGCAGGCAAAGAAAAGAAGATCAAGTACAGTTGACCTTAAAATCCCACAAAGAAATGAGGCTCACATTTAATAAAAAAAATAACTCATGAACTCATAAGGGAACAGTATCAAAGTTTTTTTTTATACTCTCTTTCATTCCATCCACAGTTTGAATGAGTCAGACAACAACCCTAATACATGTTCCTCAGCGCAGAGGCATCCCCCAAAGGACAATGAATCCGCAACAGAAAGGGATTAGAATGGCTTACCACAGGTTCAGGGGCATCCTCTTGCTTGCACATCACCCATGGGACTCCAGTATTAAGAGCTACTGCCATTTGAGCAGCCCATTTGGTGTAAGATTTACCTGGGGCACCTATTTCCCACTCTACTGGTCCATATTCATTCTCAATCTGTCACACAACATTGAGACAAACAATGTAAAATGTATCACTGTTAATTTGTTTTTACTGAATGGTCAATTTGCATGAACCCAGTTTGAATCCAAGCAAAGATTCTTGTCCATATGTTTGGGAGTTACCTGAGACAAAATAATGGGTCCTCCCTGGGGGTGATATAACTTCTCCGACTTCATGAGATTGACAATCTTATAAACGAATTTTTGCATAGCCGCCTTTTAAAGAAAATTAGATCCATTATTTGAGAGTAAATAGACCATAGAATTGTTTGCTTCGAGAGAGGTTTTTTTTTTTTGGGTGGGGGGGGGGGGGGGGT
>QLSR01000224.1:3592781-3610734 GCA_031780015.1 Citrullus colocynthis
GGGGGGGGGGGGGGGGATGTCCCTGGACATTTCAGCATTTTCTAACCTTGAAAGGTTCATTGTCTGTCCTAAAGGCGATGCCAGGAACAAACTTTAGCCAAACAGGAAATCCACTGAATTATTGAAGTTAAAAATAGTGGGGGGAAATCAGAACAGAGCCACATGAAAACAATTTATATATAAGAATATGGTGACATCATTTTATTTTACCCATAGTTCCATTCTGCACAGACATATGGTCCGATCCGGAGATGAACATATAAGCCTGCTTGCTGAACCAGCTTTACAAATCTCACCAAATCATATCTTTCCTCAAAGTAATACTGTATATTTGCAAAACAAAATATCAACAAAAACACACACACACACACACACAAACACAAACAAAAAAACCCAGAAAGCAAAAAGAAAAAGTTTTCCCATCCTACCTTGCCAGGAGAAGGTTCATGGCCATTCCAGAATACATATGTCTCTATAATATCCAACCCTCCATCTTTGGCCTTCTGTATAAGGTCCGGCCACATCTACAACCACCATGAAAACCCCAGCAAGAGTTTTAGAAAGAGAGAAATAGAAAGCACCTGCAGTTTATCTTGGATGTATTCAAACCTGGGGTGTGCTTCTTGGGTAATGAATAGAGCCAGAAATCAAAATTCTTCTCTGACCATTAATGATGATGGCTTTGTGGTCATACGTCACAGAGCCTATTGTAGAACAAACCCACGTAAGCAAACTAAAAAACAACAGCACAATCTTTGACATTCTGAAAATTGTGCAAGCCAGCCTCTCTGCTCCTCAACGGGAACTTGTTTTGTATCTCGCTTTCCTGCAGAGATAAAATACGTTTTCAGAGAGAGAAAACGGAGGCGAGAGCATGGATTTCTTCTTCTTCTTCTTTTTATTCCTCTCTTGCTCTTGTTTGATAAAAAAATGGGCAGATAGATGGGAGAAGCAAATGCAAGAACATTGATGGAATGGTGAGTTCCGCAGCAAGAGCAAGGTGCTTTATAAGCATTTGACATATGAGAAACAGAAGGAAAGGACTACGTCACTGTCTTCTTTTAGAAAACTGCCTCTGGCTCTGTCCTATTTTCAAGCCAAACCTTCTGGCATTTTTTTAGGATTAGTTCTACTGGATCGAAAATTTGGATTAGATAACCAAGTCTTGAATTCTATCCATCATCATTCCATTTTCACTTCACATGAATACATACAAGAGATCTTTTTTTTTTTTTTTGTGTGTGTGTGTGTGTGTATATAAGAATACAGGTAAGAGTCTTAATTTTTAATTTTAATTTGTTTTTTTATCATACATGTGTGTGTGCGCGCGACAATGTAGGTTTGTCTTCTTAAAAAAATAAAAAATGTAGGTTTGTGAACACACTTGTGTGGCTCCTGAAATAAAATAATGTGCATATTTAAAGAATATCCACCTGGACTAACAATTTTAGTATGATTTATCATGATCAAATTTTAATTCAAAGTCTAAAAAGATTAGTTATATATAAAGTCAAATTGTGTTCTACAATATATTAGAAAGATAATTTTAGTTCAGTCTAGCATTGCATCTTCTTCACTTTTTTTTCAACTTCTTTTTGTTAGATGTTAATTGTACAAGCTTGTGTTTAGGTTTTACTGAACTATTATAAATTTTTTTACCAATTTTGATAGTATTTTAGGATGAATAGAATAGATTATAAGGATGTCAAGGAGATAACTTCAGTAGTGCTATAGTTAAATATTTCTTATAACAATTTCATAACTATTTTTTTTTTTTATAAGAATTTTGAAAGTGCATAAAGGATAAGGCAACAACAACCTAACGCTGGGGGCAGAGTTGCCCCCTCCCAAAGAACGTACTTACATAGGCTTTGCCAATCATGTAAATTCTACAATCATATAGGGTAGTTAAGCTTGCAAATCATAAAATTTTGTAACTAATTTTAATAAATTAAGCTTATTTATTAACTTTTCTCATGTTATAACTTATAATATACCTCTTTCCCTAAAATTTTAAAATTTTCAAAATTATTCATAAAAATGAAAAAAAAAAAAAAATTACACCAAATATAATTTTCTGTAGTCAAGTTCAACGATAAGTTCTCTTCTTTTGGTAGTTTTATGGAAGTTATGCTTTAACGCCACTTATTGGCGTAAATGCTCCCCCATTTAAAAAATTAGAGTCTCTCTACCTTAGAAGCTCATTTGAGGTCTTTTTTGTAATCTATCAATGGTGGCTGTGTTATACTCTATCATTTTGTACATCTTATTCACCAATGAAATCTCAACAAGTTCCTCCTCAAAAGAAATAGAGGAGTGAAATTTTAGAAACCAAAAACTAATCACAAAATCATTATTAAACACAAAAATCAGATGATTTGGAAATTTTGAAAAACACATAAATATTTCCGAATGTGAATTTCAAGCAATAAAGGTAATATAAGGGGAAAAATTGTTTACTTAGTTAATAAAATTACTTGATCGGGGAGAAAACAATTTTGTGAAAATGACACATACTTGACAATACTAAATCAAGAAGCCCTAGATCCAACAAGAGTTAAAACCTAACAATATGGACTATATTAAGGTATTTCAACATCCAAAACTATCGTGTCAATTTTGCCCATTAATTAACTAGTTACTGCATCAAATTAATTCAAATTTATTTTAACATTCGTTGTACAGAAGTCAATAGGCAAACAAGGACGTTTCAGTGAGAAAATCTGCATATGATATGACTGATAAGAGAAATCTACAGAAAGATCCATACCAAGAAGACAAAGGCAAACTGCTCCCCCAGTAAGTTCCTTGGCCAGACTACGGATCTTTCTAGAAGATGTAGCTTCATAGCTGCAAATGATATTCAATGTTGGTTAGAGTGACCTATATAGGTTCCATGAGAAGATGAAAGTTGGATTTTATCTATTTAAATGACACTAACATGACATCTGGCTCAGACATAACAGAAAACAATGAAACGCCATTGTGTTGGATTATCGCATTAAAAATTGATCTAATCAAACTTCAAGCCGAATTTATCAATAATTTTTCATGATACTAATTATCATCTAAACAGAGACAATAAATAGAAACTTCAAATCTTCAAGCTACCTTTTAAATCTACTACTAGAAAGAACATTATTGACCATATTAGTTTCCTTCTGTCAAAGAAGAAATGACTATTTACTCATTGTTCTGATCACATTCCACACCAAGCATCAGAGATTCAGAAATGCAAGGTACCTCAAACCCTTTTAAATGGCAGGAGGTCCACCAAATACAAGGTGGAAGCTGATGCATAACATAGTCAAATGGTCTCATCTACAACGAAAAGCAGATTGAAAAAATCCAAGCACCACCATTATCGATTACTCCTACCATTATGCATTTTCCCGAGCATTTCAAGACCAATAGGATGACAAAATGTGAATAGGATGGGACTGGGTAAAAAAAATATTCTGAAGACTCAACTAAAGATAAAAAGAAAAAACTTCAGCAACTAACGATCAGAAAAATACTTTGAATTCTATGTAAACGTCTAAATAAAAAATCATTCCAACAAGATGATTAATAAACTCAAATTAACCACGCATTTACATTTGAAGCCAAAGGGGAGAAAAACTGAGCAGTACTTGAATTCCAGGGAGATGCTTCACGCAATACTTTGGAGAAAATGTGGAAGATGGTTCAGATTGGAAAAAGGGATTGGCAAAGCTAAGTGATGGTTAAGTTGAACGAAACATTCCAGAGCATCAACCAAGAAATTCTACTATGCTCATCATCCACAGAGACAAAATTGATGTCTTAAAATACTAATTCTATCCATCTCTAAATTCTCTTTCTGGAGGAATCCAATCATTGAAGGAAACGACGCAAATTGTCTTCATTTTTCTTTTCAAATAAAATTCTGAAAATATTGCAAGAAAAGAAATTCAAGACAGAGGGCAACTTCACTACTTCTAGACCTAGTAACAAGTGGGGAGAAAAAATCCTCAACATCAAACAAAGGGGCCTGTCCTTGTGGGGTCTACCTTCCTAGAGTTGGAGATTAACCTCCTTGAGCACTATTAAAGGTTGAAGGTTCCTATAAATGGAGGACTTCTATTGAACGAGAGTACAGTGAACTCTTCTTTATTGATGGTAAAGTTGATCCTCTTCTGCTGGAAATATGAACATAGATTTGAGTCATGCAAATTAGTTCCACCCTGAGTTTCATTAAAAGCATGGAGCGTGCCTCCTAAAAAACTGCTTGTCGCTTTTCAACACATTCGGAAATCAATTTCTTGTGGCTTTCCATTTTCAGCATGAATGGTAGCGCAGTGGAAAGATTATTCATTCTTGCCTCTTAATAACCACTTGATATAGATTGAAAATCAATGTGCCCTAATAATCACATTGTGGCAGTCTCTACTGGGACAACAAACCCTTCGATTATCTCCACAATAATGTGATATTATCCACTTTGGGCATAACCCTCACTTATATACCATGGATCATTCCCTTATCTACCTAATGTGGGACTTTGGCCCACTCCGACAATCTTTTCAAACAATTTCTCAACGTAGTAACATAGAATGTGTGAAGAAGACGAAAAAAAATGAGGATGATATTTGGTCGAATCGATAAATTTGCATATTATCTCCTCCCGGACCAAACAATTGATTTATCTTCTGATGGTTTCATAGTAATCAAAGAGAATTAAGCAAGCAACAAACGCCAATAAAGTAAACCGTGAAAGTATACATACTCTAATCTATTTGAATAGAACGAGCAGGAGGGAAAACCCATCATCCCACACTGAAAAACTAACATAACCCAGATTTCATTACCCTACAAAGAGACAGTTCCGACCGAACTTACATGAAAAATGAAGTGGCAACGATGAGGCCATGGAGGCGATGATTGAGACCCCAGTTTGGTACCAGGAGTTGAGGAGGGGAGTGGTAACAAGTTTGGGCGCCTGCAGAAGCCATGAACAACGAAGTTACAAAATGCGAAATGGAAAAAAAATCATCGAAATCAAAAGAACAGTGTTGCCAAAGAAATTCAATTAACTTCAATTTCCACTTACCATCAAATGCAGTGAGGGGCAAAGAGATTGGTTCCAAAGAGATGCTTTCCCTGGAATTGAAGACCGAAATCGAGTTATGAGAAGAAAAGATTTGGGACTGTGAAGCTGAGCTGAATGAAATGGACCAATTTTGACCATGAAGTTGTAGTTTTTGACTTTTGCCGGACTCTAATTTTAAATTTAAAAGTTACGAATATATTACTAAATTCTAATTTTAGTTGAGAAAAAAAACTTTGGTGCCCGTGCAACCATAGTATTAAATTTCCATCTCGATTTTTCTATCAATGTTTTTACGTTTCCATGCTTTCGGTATTAATACGAGGATTGAGAAGTGAATCAATATTTCTATTATTTGTAAAAAGAAAAATAAGCAACAAAATGTGTCTAATGTAAATATAATATAAATAATAGATATGTTAGCTTGTTTAAAAGTTATAAAATATTTATTTACTAATTTAAATTTATTTTTTAAATTTTTTGTTTTTACAATTTTTCTAGAAATATTCATCAAAATTAATATTATATCTATATTTTCATCGAAAATTCTGTAAAATTAAAACTTCGATATTTCCATCGAAATCGATATTTTAAATCTTGGTTGGGATTTATTGCTATGCAGCCGAGACAATTGCCTACCAAAAATTTGTCATGTAGCAAAAAAAAATGATAATGAATTGCCTTTGTTTTTACCATGTGTCAAATGAAAGATGCATAAGATTAGGTGCAGCCTAGATTTTAAATAATCATTGTCATTTAGTTAATATATATATTTTCTTTTTCAAAAAAGAATTCGAAAGAGATTGAAACTCCAACTTCCATAAAGGGAGTGCACCTTAATCATTATTGAACTAAAGTCATGTCTATTACTTTGTATTCAAAACTATTATAATTATAATGAATTTTCTTTATTATTCATAATTCACATAATATTGTTAATATTTTTTTTAATGTATTTAAATGAGTCTCACATTTCATATTTCGATTTATTGATTACTTTTACTAGAAATTAAACATGGCCGAAACTCACTTTTGAAGATTTCAGTTAATATTGAACTCTATAAACTTTGATGTACACAAAGAAAATAAAAAGAAACTTTCAATTCTTCCAACTTGAGTAATGTTACCGTCAACATGAGTATAGCTCAACTGACGTAAATTTTGTTCAATCGATCTCCATGCCAAAGGTGACTCATCCACCCCACATATTGTCAAAATAAAACTAATGATAATAAGGAAAAACATTGTTTTTGTCATTAGGTTTTGGGTATAGTTTCTATTTGGTCTCTAAGGCTTCTTACACGTCTTAAGTTTTGAGCTTGGTTTCAATTTAGTCCCTAATTTTCAAAATGTTACAATTTTACCCTAGAAATTTGAGTTTTGTTCCAACTTAATCCTTAGGTTTCAAGATTTGCACTCTTAACCTTATTTTTTTCACTAAATAATCATTTTTCGTCTTCAGTGGTAATGTCTATTAATTAATTTAAAGGAATTATAATTAATTAAGTTTCACTATTTTCATCGTTATTAAAGATAAATTTAAAATTTCACTTCATAATTATTTTGAATTAATAAATAAACATTAACGTCAAAGACTGAAAGTGACTATTTAGTAAAAAATCGATGTTAAAAATGTAAATCTTGAAACCTATGGACCAAATTGAACCAAAACTCAAATCTCAAAGTAAAATTGTAACATTTTGAAACCTATAGACTAAATGAAGATTGGACCTAAACCTTAGGGACAAAAAAGTATTTTTTCTAATAATAATTTTCTGCTAAAATGAGCACAAAAGGTATCGTTCAACTAGCATAAAATACGTATTATCAATCTCCTTTCATTCTACTCCTCATATTGTCACAAAAAAAGAAAAAATAATAATGTTACTTGTTCAGTTTAAATATTAATTGAAAAGGTTTTATTTGACATAATATTTACTGAGAAATTGGCTAATTATATAAAATAGGTTAAATTACAAATTTGATTTCTATTATTTTAGTCCATAAGTTATTTTTCTTTTCACCTAGTTTTTATCTCCATATTTTAATCCATGTAGATTACTAACATTGTAACTAACCAAGAATAGTATAAGTTCTTGCTAACGAAAACTATGTCGTTTTAGAAAAGGTAGAAATGATTTGTAAAATTTTTATATTTTTTTTTAATAACGAAATCTTCAACCTATAAAAACTATATTAAAGCGCAAACTTAAGTACAGTTTAACTGTTTAAAAAATATATCTTCAATCAAAATGTTAAAAAGTTTAAATATCTTCATCCACACATTAAACTAAAAAAAAACGAAGTCAACCGTCAAAATGAGAATTACTTAATAATTAAAGAATCTACAAAAGAAGAAAAAAAAAATTAGAAACAACATGAACATATTTTAATGATTAAGACATTTATTCTTTTTCTTGAAATCATCTACTCAGAATTGCTGATATAGATAAAAACTTGGTCTCAAGCATTACATAAAATTAGGGATCAAATTAAAATTATGTTTAGTAGATTAACTTTTTAATTAACCAACAAAATAAAGGTTGAATGACCAACAAATTTTTTGACGTCTTGATGAAGTGAAATGGAAAAACAATAAATTTGTGTTTGTGAGAATCTTTATCATGATTTTCATATTTTTTGGATAGACATTTAAATTTAACAGAACTTGGCTAGAATTTTAAAAACACTCTTGCAAAATAGACAACCAATAGGGCAGAAGAGATGTTTAAGGCTTAGATTTCAAAAATCAAAACAAAATTATCAAACCAAACTTTGGTTATTTATATTACTTCCATTACTTTTACCCATTTAACTTATATTTAGTATTATTTGTAAAAAATAAAAAAAAATAAAAAAAATTAAAAAAACACTTATTTTAATATTTATAAGGAAAATTATTGTAAATAGAAAAAAATATCAAACTATTTACAAATATAGCAAAATTTTACTTTCTATCTAGACTCAAGTAGACAAATATCACTTTACCAGATAGAAACAAATAAACGTATATCTGGGTCTATCGCAGTATATCACAGATAGAAAATAAAATTATGTTAGATTTGTAATTATTTTCAACCATTTATCTATTTTCGAAAACATCCCTATTTATAAATTATACCGATCAAATAAAATCAACCATTTAAGCACATTATAAAGGAAAATTACATGAACTTTTTTAATAGAAAAATATTGGGAATATTGTGTCATAAAAGATTATACTAAAAAAAGGTGTAATTTTAGTCAAAGTTTGTGTTTCTTTAGTTGGGTGTTGGAAAGTTGGACATTGAAAGCCCTAACACATTTAATTTGATTGATAACTTTAATGAAAAAGAGGATGCCTTGGCAAAATGGCTATCTTGTCTACACTTTAATAGAGACATTGATAGTAGGGTTAATTCATCATTTCAAATTGTTAATGGATCAACTTTGTAGTACATTGGGACATTGGTTCAAGCAATGAAGAGTGTTTGAAATCAATAAAAATCACAACAATGGAGAAGCATCCATAGAAAACACATTATGGTCAATTTGAATTCACTTTTGTAAAAAGTATAATGATATTGTGTACTTTGCTTGAACATTTGTATCGTATTCAAACATTACAACTTCGACCGATGATCGAATCGTTACATAAGCTCCCAAATAAAAATTAATTTGGGTGTAAATCCGGGATCAAAGTTTTGAACCCAAGAATGGATTTTCTTTCTATATACATAGCAAACTTCATCACTATCTACATTGGTATAAAAATGGTGTTTGATTTTGGTATTCTTCTCCATTTATTCTCTTGCGAATTCGATCACTATGTGTACCGTTCGTTCTGAGATGCAAAGCTACTGGCCTGAGTTTGGCAAGCGGTTCAAGCAACTCGTGATGAACTATATAATTTGAGAAATCTATATATGTATATATAGTAAAACTAGAGAGAAATATGAGGCATGGTTGAGCTTTAGCTGTAGGCAGCCTCAACTGAAAGCTTCTTTGTGTTATCAGGAAGTGGTTCTCTTAACCAAAGAGATCCCCCTAGGATTGCCACCCCATTCTTCGAAAATCACTAGTACATTCCCGCTCGGTTTCAACCAAGCACGGGGAACGTGGTACCTGAAATTTCAAAAACTTTATCATAAAAAACAAGCATAGATGACTAGTAGATATAACTTATAAATCAATATGTAGGGGTCAACTCCTTTACCATCTCTGTGAGGGCTCTCCACAGCTAGACTGACATTTCTTCTCAGTAAAAATTCCAGCATAGTTGCATTTGCCACAACTACCATGTGCGGTATATGCAGGCCAATGGCGTCCGATGCTCTGACCGTTAATCCATATCTGACCTTTACCCATGCTACTCATATCTAAAGCTAACGGTTCATTGCCTCCCGGGGCATTGAAAGTCGTCTGCATATTCGGTTTATAATAGAAACTCGCATTATGTTAAAGATAAAAAAAGTATCTCTTCACATAGAAAAGTAGATATTTAGAAAAGTAGATATTTAGGAATGTCCATTTGAACTTCTCTCACCTTGTACCATGTGAGGGGTTGTTTTTGAGACACCAAGGAGCCTGTCATCCATTCAACAGACCTACTTCCACTAACAGTATGAAGATTCAAGGCTTCTCCTTTCAAGCCAACCTACTCATGAGTAATGTAATTTAGATTCTCTAGCTTCTAAAAAGTTTAATATTATTGCCATCGCATCGAACGAACCGAAATACATAGCCAAAAGCGAAAATGAGAGTACATTGGCGTAGTAATGTACCTTGTAAGACCATTTATATCCCGACATATCTCTTGTACCCTCATTTAGACCCTTCAATGTGACCGGACCTAAGACGCCAGCATTCCAAGTCTCAAAATGCAGGCCAACATTCTGATATTGAGCAAACGGAAACATAAGTCAAATTTGGAATCAATGATGACTTTTAATAAACATGTGAAATCAGAAACCAAAGAAACTAACCGGGAGACCAACAGCAACACTCAACATTGAAAGCTTGTTAACTCCTGCCCTTAAGTTAACATATTTACTGAATGTTAATTTGGGATTATCCAACCCCCCATATACAGTTCCTACATTCAGAATATAATAACATTATGATGTTATAAATAAAATCATTTAGTTGATGCTTAGAAGGATATTTAAGAAAAAAAAGCATGTTTATTGTCATGTACCAGATAGTTGGCCATTTATGAACACATGCAAAGCATGGCCTGCTGAATAGATAGTGAGAAGAGGCCATTGTCCACTCTTTAAGAAGCCTTCATTCGAGTCGATCCTTATACTGAGAGAAAGATAAACATGAGGTAGAGTAAGATATAATTGATTCTTTTCCAAGAATTTTCGATAAAAATGTTCAACAAAGGGAAAAACTGTGATAGGTGGAGGAGTTCTTACTCTGTCATATACCACAAATAATCTGTTGCATCCCTGGTTACACTTATTTGCTCTACTAACCCAGCCATGGTGGTTGTATCATCAGCATACGCAGAAGCAGTCTCTTCATTGTACGAAAGCCATGAAAATGAACTAATTGGCGTCATCTTAGGCTGTGAGCTTGGAGCATTGACCTGTAGAAGATTATATTGTCAAATTTCATCCTTTCAACATTTTCTTTAAAAAATGAAGCAGTATGTTTCGAAGAGGTTTAAAGTTTCCTATCCATCAGCGCATATAGTTTGTCATTCTGTTTCTTTAAGCAAATATACAATATATAATCCCCCATTAACCATTTAAGCATAAGAAGATTAGATCTAAGCAATTTGAATCTTGTCTTACTTTTGCCGTGTTGAAAATGACAGATTTGCAGTCAGGAAGGATGCTGACGGACCAAGGTGGCAGGTCATATGGTTTATTTCCAAAGGTGACTCTAGCAGATGATGATGGATCATAGTTTGCTAGAAAAGCAGCACACGCCCCTGATCTTGTCTTGAAGACATGAGCCTTAAATAATCATAAAAAGAGTCAAATTAGACCGTCTTGCAAAGAAGAATGCATCCATAGTTGGATAATTTTTCATCAGCTAAATCATGTTACTACCTCTTGCTTGCTTCCTAACGATGACACAGTAGGATCTACCGACACTAAAGCGGGTTCGCATAACTTGATTGCTTTGTGCAGATCTCTTAGATGACCCCATTTTGGTTCCCTTAATAGGCCTACCATATCCCAGAAAAATTATTAGAGGAAAGAAAATATCTGAGAATCTTATGGACAAATCTAATACTATACTCTGTTTCCCCTTTTTGTTTGGTTTTGTTGAGTATATTTTTGGAAGCTATTACTGCCACACGCTTACCATATTCATCGATGGGAGCATCATAGTCATAGCTAGTGGCGATGAAAGGTCCGCCAGCAGTTCGGCCAAAGTTAGTCCCTCCATGGTACTGATATGAGAGAAAATTTTGAAAGAGTTAAGAATGTGATATCATTTCCATTGATCAACCAAACTTTACAAAACAATCTCGATAGCTTGTTACCATATAATAATTGATGAAAGAACCACGATTCTGAATGAATCTTGCAACAGAATAGGCCAAGTCTTCAACTGGCCTATAAGGAACTGGGCCTCCAAACTCAGTGAACCTTGAATATTTCACGAATGAGAAGCATGTCAATTCTAATCCTTTAAAAGTCAGAATTTCTTTGTCACAATTTGGCGAATTCAGGCCGAAAAAGTTACTTACCAACCAGTCCAGGCTTCTGTCCACATTTTGGGTTTATAGACCTTGTTCGGTTCAAAGTTTTCACAGTAAAACCCATTGCAGGTGTCAATCTGAAGCAGAACCAAGCAAATAGAAGTTTAAGAGAAGAGAATATGGGAGATGCAAGAAAAGTTTATTTTCAAGAATCTACTGGTTTCTAATAAACGTCAATAATTAAAGAAGACTTTTGTAGGCCTAGTATACTCAAGAATTGATAGCATTTTAACTGATCTAGAAACAAACAAAACAAAGCTTGAAAAGACAACTCCAGAAAGAGTAAAATATAAGGGGGGAAAAAAGAAGAAGAATATTTCCTTTTCACCTTCAAAGGGTTTAAGACTGAGAATCAAGAAAAGGACAAATTCACATAGGGATTAAAAAAAGCCACAAAAGAAGAATTTTGTATAAGAAGGCAAGCATGGCTTCAAGTGTATAAAAGGAAAATCTACCAATTAAGGAAAAAAACAATCAAGATCAAGAACCGTTAAATGTTGAAATCCCACCAAGAAAAGAGGTTCACACCTCATATTAAATGTATGACACGAACTCATAAGGGAACAGTGTCAAAGTTCAGTACTCCCTATTTTTCCATCCACAGTCTAAACAAGTTGCACAGTTTCTCGACACCGAGGGCATCCGAGGAAAGGAAAAAAAAAAAAACCCGTGACAGAAAGGGATCAAAGTAGCTTACCACAGGGTCCGGGGCATCCTCTTGCTTGCACATCACCCATGGTACTCCAGTGTCAAGACCTACTGCCATTTGAGCAGCCCATTTGGTGTAAGATTTACCAGGAGCACCTATTTCCCACTCCACTGGTCCATATTCATTCTCAATCTGACATCCCAAAAACATTACAAATGAGAAGAAGGGGGAAAAAGACCTAAATACAAACTTTAAAATTCATCACTGTAAATTTGTTTTAACTGAATGGTTAATTTTCAGTAAACCCAGTTTTGAATCCAAGAAAAGCCTCTTATTTGTATGTTTGTTGGATGTTACCTGAGACAGAATAATGGGTCCTCCCTGGCTATAATATAACTTCTCCCCCTTCATCATGCTGACAATCTTCTCAGTGAATTTTTGCATAGCCGCCTTTATTAAAGACCATTAAAATTCATTACTCAAGATCAAACAACTCATAAAAGTATTTGCTTCAACATAGAGATAGAGAAGAATAACTAAGAAATGTCCATGCCTCCATTGACATTTCAGAACTTTTCATACCTTGAAGGGTCCATTGTCAGTCCTAAAGGCAATCCCAGGAACATACTTTAACCAAACAGGAAATCCACTGAATCATTGAAGTAAAGTAAAGATAAATTAATCAGAACAGACCCACATGAAGACAAATTATTAACACAAGATTCCAGTAAATATCCATTTTAATAGTTTTACCCAAAGTTCCATTCTGCACAAACATATGGGCCAATCCGTAGATGAACATATAAGCCTGCTTGTTGAACCAGCTTTACAAATCTCACCAAATCATATCTATCCTCAAAATAATACTGAAAATTAACAAAACAAAACACCAAAAAAATCAGTATAATCAAACCCCAGAAGAACCCAAATGGCAAATACAAAATTGTCCTCCATTTTACCTGTCCAGGAGAAGGCTCATGGCCATTCCAAAACACATATGTCTCAATAACATCCAACCCTCCATCTTTAGCCTTCTGTATAAGCTCTGGCCACATCTGTAACAACCACAAGAAAAACCCAAAAACAAAAAGTGGTTAGAGAGAGAAATAGAAACAAACCCGTGATTCACATTGGACGTATTCGAACCTGAGGAGTGCTTCTTGGATAATGAATAGAACCAGAAATCAAAATTCTCCTCCGGCCATCGATGATTATGGCTTTGTGGTCATAAGTCACAGAAGCCATTCCAGAAGAACAAACGCATAAAAACAAACCCAAAAACACCACCATAATGTTTGACATTTTCAACATTTTTCCACTTCTCAACACCAATTTGTGATAACATCTAAGAGGGTTGGTTTCTTTTCTTCTTCTTTGTTTTCTTGTTTCTTTTTTTCTACCTCTCCCTTCTCTCTATTGGAATGATTCTTTTGAGGAAGAAAACAAAGAGAAACAAATTGAGGAATGGAAATGTAAGGATTTTGATGGAATATTGAGGAGCTCTGCTGCAAGAGAGAGCTGCTTTTTAAGCATTTGAAGCATAAGAAGGAGATGGGTGGGGCCATTTCTCTGTCTTTTTGAGGAAATGCTTCTGCTTCTGCCATTTTCAAACTACCCTTTTGAAAATTGGTATTTTTTAGAAGTGATTCTATTGAATTTCAATCTTGGATTAAATAAATAATAATAATGATAATAAGGTCTTGAAAATTGTTTTATTTTTAAATAATTTATTATATGATCATTTCACATGAATGTGTATAGGTAAGTAAGAGAGTAGTGGCCTTGTGGCTCCTTGAAATATAATAATGTGTAAATTTGAGGAAGAGGAAAAAAAATGGATGGACTTGGACTTTTTAATTTTGGCATGTTTCAAATAATCATAAATAAATAAATAAATAATAATAATAATAATAATAATAATAAGAAGAATAATAATAAAAAATGAAATTGATGTCGCAACTATTGTGTAAAAATTGGAAAATATATGTGTCATCGTTTACAACATCAATAGTTTAAATTAACTTTATATTTGATGGGTAAAATTGATTAGGAATATAATCTTAGAAAATAAATAATATCAATAATTTTAATTTTTTAAACTGCAGAAAAATTATTTTAAATGACAAAACTGTTAAAAGTATTTACAAATAATAGCAAAATATCACCGTCTATCATGACTATGCACAGACAGTAGTCTATCGCAGTCTATTGCGGATAGACAGTAAAATTTTTACTATATTTATAATATTTTGATTCATTTTTCTATATTTGAAAAGAACCTTAAATAGTAATAAATAAATCACATATGTCTTCCAATAAGTCAATTCTCATTCTTTATTTAACAGAAAATTTTTAACAATGTCAAAGTTCAATAGTTCAAATGAATCATATCAAAGCTTAAGACATATAATTAAAATGTACTCCGAATTAATAATGCAAGCTTTATATCTAGTGAACTATGCTAGTATTTTGAATAATTTTAACTTTTCTTTTTCTCCTCCACAATTGAGAAAGTGAAAAAACAAAAGTTGAAGTTTGAAATATTTAATTATATATTATCTACTAAATCATAATTGATTAATGGATAATTATAATTTTGTTTTAATCCTTTTTTTTAACACTTTGTGGTGGATGGAAGTTCTAGCCAAATTTTCGATGATTTATTTTAGATAATAAAGGTGCATGGATCACACCTTGTTGTAACAACTAAGGTGCATTTTACCGATTTAACTTTTAAAATATTTTTATTATGATGCTTTTATAAATTTGATCATATTTTAAAAATCATTTAATACACATGATATTTTAGAAAAAAAAAAGAATTTTAAAAAAATGTTAAATTACAAATTTGACCTTTAGAGTTTAGACAATAATTTAATCTCTATGATTTGATAAACTCTTCTTAAATAGTCCCTACGTATGGACTATTTATGATCATTTTATCGAACCATATAGACAATCTTGTCAAACTATTGGAAGTAATCTCTAACTTTTAAAATTAGAAAAATTAAATTAAACTCCTTTTTAAATTATAGGGTTCAAATTTATGATTAATTTAAAAAATAAGAAAAATAAAAATTCTTAATATTAATTTCGTGTTCAAAAGTAATGTCATAAAGGAAATGTTCCTTGAATGAAGTAATGAAATTACTTTATTGGATGAAAAAACAATTTTAAGAAAATGACACACAACCACGACATTAAATCAATTGCCACTACAAAATCAAACCTTGACGACATTAATCTAATAATTAATTATTTAGTTAATACATCAAATTAATTTACTTTAAAATTTATATTTTGGTGTATCCCATTTTGAAAGATGTTTTAAATTCTACTTGAATACGCACATTTCTACATTTATTGTTTATTTGAACTTCACAAAAATAATTAAATATTTGAATTACGTTTAATCAAGATCGTAAGTCAAATTGTAATGCTAATATGAAAGATTGGTATCTAATGCTTTAGACAATAAATAAGAAAAGTTTTCAAAATTAAACCATATATTTGATTTATATGATTTGGGCAACGTGTAATTTGATTCTTATAATTCAATTTAGTCCTTTGTAATTTTAAAAGTGGAAATGAACACAAATTTTGTTATAATTAATTAGACATCTACTCTAAATATCTTAAATTGCATCAATTTTGATTGTAAATTAACAATTTCATCAAATTACACCTCGAACTCAAGTTAGCGTTATCATCTTAACTTTAAAACTTTAAAAAGTGTTTTTCAAATTTAACCATTCATAGAGTTTCACTCCAAATATTGTTTATAAAAGTTTCTCAATAAATTATTAAATAAATATACAAAATGAAATTGATAATATTTTAAAGAAAAATAGCTAAAATTTCAATTGAAAGATGTATAGTGTTAGAAAAATATTCAATTATTGGTTTTTGTATTGGTAGAAATTGAACCGAGGGTAAAATTGCAATAATTATCTAAGTTTAAAGTTAAATGTGATAAATCTGAAAGTTCAGAGTTCAAATTGATACAATTCGAAAAAATTCACAGTGAAAGTTTGTTATTGTTCTTTTGTTTATCTATAAATTGAAATATAGTTTTTTAATATATGAAAATAAAAATAAATTTAATTTTTGTCCATTTAAAAAAATAAATAAAATTAATTTTTGAGAGTGAGCCAAAATTTAAATATATTCGTTATAAGATATTAAGATAAGGGGTGAAGGGCCATCACTAAAATTTGTGGATAAGATAAATTGTCGCATCGTCAGCATGACCATATGACGTGGCTGCTTTGTTGGAAAGTTATCAAGTTCAATTAGAACTTACCATCACACACGTGGCAACCGCCGACTGGCCCCACTGTCAAATTAGTCTTGCTAATTTACAACTAATCCACGAGTGGTTTAGTATGAACAAATTAATGAATTAAACGCTCCTCAATTAAAATATAGATTAAAATATGAAATCTCAATTTTTGAATTAAGATATTAGCATGCCGATGATAATTGATTGCTTAATTATGGACTATTCAACACTATTTAATTGGTAGTAAATTGTAGGTTAATTAAATAACTTAATTTTCTATTTTTTATGGTCTGTATTTAGTTAACTTCAATTTTACTTAAACATTTTAGTTTAGAATAAAAATTAGAGTTAAATATTTTACTTTGATTCCTATATAGTTTGAGCTTATTTTCAGTTTGATTTTTATAAAATTTTTAGATTATGCCAAAAAAGAAAAAAAAAGAATATATATATATATTTTACCACTTAGTTGTCTTTTATTTTACTCAAGTTTAATCTATGAGAGAAATAGATGCAATAATCATTAAGTTATACTTATTATTAGTTAGTTGGATAAATCTGTCAACTTATCACTACATAATTGATTTATTAAATTTACCAAACCATGTAGATTAAATTCAGATAAAGACAAAAGTAAAACCAATACCAAAACATATGTACAAAATTGATTATCTAATCTAATTTCTATTTTACTTGTGATCCTAAAAAAAGTAGAGTCAAAAAGTCATTTTGGTCTTTTTAATTTAGTCATTTATTGTCAATAAATCATAAATTTAGTTATTTGTAATTTTTGTTATTAAATTTAGATAAATAATAATAATGAATATGTTTGCAAAACTTAAGAGGAAAACCCAACACAAACATTTTTTTTTTATTGATAGTGTTGAACAATTAAAAAGAGACTAAAATAGAATATATTGATGAAAATTGTAGTTTAAACTAAAAATAATCATGAAATGATAAATATATTCCTTGAAGCATAATATTGGAATTATGAGAAGAGTAATTATAATTATAACAAAAAAATAATGGTATTGGTGGGAGATTGATTAGTGTTATAATAGCAATAATGGTTGTGAAAGAGACGACAATTTGCAATGAAATTTGGTGAGGATTTTTATTAGTAATTTCCAGCAAATTTTGTTATGATTTGTCAACATGAAATAAGCATAAAGGTCAAGTGGGTATTTTCCATTATGACGGTTGTTAGGGCTTTTTTTTTTTTTTTTTTTTTTTTTTTAAACCCTTTTTTTT
>QLSR01000224.1:3610963-3651255 GCA_031780015.1 Citrullus colocynthis
TTTAAGACCCTTTTATTTGGTTGTCTAGGGCCGCCCCTATAATCTAATCTCAACCATTCTAATATAAAGTCAAACCCACAACTTAGGGATAATTAATGTATATATATTTTTTAGTTGGAAATTTCGATCTCTTATTCCTATCATTAAAATTTTAAAAATAAAAGAATTATTTTTACGTTGTCAATAAAAGAATTGATCCGATTTTGTCTTTTGTATCTTGTGCAATTCACTTCACGAGGTGTCAATGAAATACTTCTGTTCGTGCGCTTGCTTGTCGTGGTTTTTCAGGTGTTGAGTTTAAGTGGCTGTGAAATTTTCCTGATTGGTTAGTTTTGAATGGTAAGCATTATGTAAAAAACTTCTATGTCTACTTGTGTCCGGTAGTTTGGAGGTTAAAATGAGGATTTATGCTATTATTCTATTATATGTAGTTATATGGAGAAAACACTAATTATATATATATATATATATGATCTCACCATGAAAAACGACGCATGACTAGAAATTAATCAACAACATCACAAAAAGGAGCTAGAAGAAAGCAAACAGCCAACAAGACAAATAGGAATCGATTACTCACCCTTCTAACTAGGGGTGTTCATGAGTTAAATTGGGTTGATAAGAAGAAATACTTTTTAGATTCAATCAAATTGTTAGGGTTGAAAGTTTATATACATTCAACTCAAATAACCTTTATTAAATAACAAATCCAATCTAACCCAACGGTTGGGTTGGTTCGATTAATTATTCGAATCATTATTAAAAGTTTTGTTTTTTAAAAAAAGTAAAATGTTATTATGTACAAAAATTATTATTTAATTATTTACCCATATTAAATTTAGATTAACAACTCAATTTCAATTTATATTAGGAAAATTTTATTTCCATAGATATTGTAAATAGTTGTAAGATAATAAATAATAAAAATCATACAATTTAGTAGAATTACAATAAATATGTATATATTTAATCGTATCATAAATTTAAAAAAAAAGTTTTTTTTTCAAATATAGAAAATTTCTATTGTATATTAGTGATAGACCGAGAGTGATAAAAATCCATTACAATCTATCACTGATAGACACTGAAATTTTTCTATATTTGTAAATAGTTTGATATTTTTTTATATTTATAATAATTTTCTAAAAAAGATCAAACTTTTTAAAACTAATAATAAATTCAGGTTGATTTAATCTAACCCAACCAATAAAGTTTTCATTTATTTGAATCCAACTCAAAATCGGGTTAGGGATAATCAAATTTTTCCGATCATTAAATTGTTTGGACACCCCTACCCCTAACCGTGTGTATGTATGTATGTATGATCAACTACAATAGCTACATATTCAATCTATAGAACTATAATACACTATCCTAAAAAAAAAGTTTAAAATTAGATGATATATAGAAGGTTGCTTTAAAAGGAGTTAAACTAAGTTGAACATAGCAAACAAATGTAAACCGATAAAAGTATAATTCATCGTGATCCACTAAACTTAAGAACAATAATTAGATGACAATAACTTATTTTAAAAGCAACTAAATGAACATATTATTTATCAATTGAGATGTTGCATCATTAATAAGTTAACACTATAGAAATAGAATTAAAATATATCACTCCAATCACTATAATACAAATAGTAATAATCAACTTATAAACCATAGTAATCATTGAAAACAACATATCCCTAATTCATTAATGTCAAAGTATAAATGTGAAAATTTGTACTAAAAGAATATATAAATGTGAAATTAAAGGTTATCCATCGATTTCCAATGAATGACCTAATTGAATAGGGCAATAAAAACACATAAATTTCGAATGACTTACAAGCACAATGAATTGGGAAAATAATTAAATTCCCAAATGGAATTAAAGAGCCATAATTAGTCAAAATTAGTTCACGACTAATTTAATGACAATAATATTTGTTAATTTCTTTGTGCACGTTTTATCTACACACCTAACACCTTTGCATAAATATTTATACCTTTCTTCGAAAAGAAGTTGTATTAAGTGAAGTCAAATGAAATCAAACTTTATTTAAAGAACAAAGACTATAATCATACACATTCTCCAAATTTACAAACTAAAGAAGTTATATCAAGCGAAATCAAGTGAAATCAAATTTTATCTAATGAACAAAGACCTCAAGTACTTCAAATACAGTTTTATTTACTCTTCGATGATTGAAAACACTTGGAATGCTAATGGAAAATAAATAAATCCATATTTATGGTGTAGTAAATGTATTTTCAATTTTAAGTGTATTTTAGGTTACATTTTACATAATGGGGATTATATTTTACATCATAAAAATGAAATGTTACAACTTTTGAAATACTTTATATAATGTCTAGGGGTTTATTTTGAGACTATAAAATGTCATGTAATTTGTATTGAATAATGTTATTACTTAATTTATTTTAAAAAGTTTTGTTACTAATTTGTTATTAATATCTAAGAAACTTTTGCCATCTACCATTTATCAAGTTTTATTTGTACTTTTCTCAAATATACTATAATAGATGGTAAAGTATATATCTACAATTTGGAAAAACTATAATGTTGTAATATTTAAATTTCAACTTTTAGAATATCGAGATTTAAAATATTAATTACTATTTTTATTAAAAAAAATTATAATGTTTTGTTTAATTCGATGTTGTATTGGAAATGCTCAATCTAAAGAATTAAAAAATTAAAAAAATTTACTTCATTGAAAGTAAAAGAAAAATTGCTTAAAAGAGAAAAAAATCAGTGCCCATTCCCGGAAAAATTAAATAAAAATTCTGCAGGGATGAAGATTGAGATAGGAGGCGGGAATGAGGATGGGAAGACTTCTTTATCTTCATCTCGCCTCATGGACATCTCTACACAAAAGGTAAAAAATGTTCTACGTTAACCACAATCATAGGATTTCAAAAGTATAAATATAAAATATATTCTATATTTAAGCACATAAATTGGTCAATCTAAACATCCTTCTAACTTAGTTTCTATTATTGCACGGAAATTTTAGCAGGTCACAACCACAATCTTGGTTGCATTTTTTTTTTTTTTTTTGTGCTTTTACGAAATTTGGAAACGTTTATCTTTGTAAAATGATTGACCACATCCACAGTTGTAGATGTCAGCCAAAGGATTTATATAAAGTTATTGAAGCTCAGGATCGATATTGTTGGTGGGATCTTGACCACCGACTTTGAAGACATTACCACAACAATTGACATTTGTCCCCAGATCAATAGGTTGGGCGCCAAAATTGAAAGTTGCAAAGACAATAAGGGAACAACTCTAGCAAAGGACACTACAACAACTACAAGAAAGATGGTAGGGGTGCCAGGTACAACAACAATGACACTATTAGAAGCCTTAGAGGTAGCTGTGGCATAAGCATTAACATTCATAGCTACTGTGGTTGCGTGAACGTGTTGATTGGCAACTGCTAATTATGGCTGAGACAACCTAAAGAACTATAGTGATTGCAGTCGTGAATGAAACAACAACCTTGATGTGTTCCATGAGAGTGAGCGAACAAGGAGAAGAGATGTGAGTGAAAGGAGAGAAAAAAAAAAGGGATGAGAGAAGGTAGTGAAAGGGAGAGAGAAGAAGAGCTAGGAGAGAATTGGGAGTGAAAGGAGAGATTAAGAAAGATGTATAAATAAAATGATTTGATTGTTGCCAATTTCTATGGGCATATTGTCTTGAGCTCTTCATCTTCTTTAAATTACAGAGACATAAGACTTTTTTTCTTGTGAACTCTTCATATTTTTAAAGTGAAGGAGGCCGGGAACTTTTTTATTTGCAACTCTCAAATTAACCCATCTAAGGGATAACATCAAGGTTGAAGAGATTGAAACGAACGTCAATATTAACATATCTATATTTAAGCACATAAGCAAACTCCTATCTAAGGGATAACGTCAAGGTTGAAGAGGAAGAAAAGAAATATATTCTACATCTTTTTAAAGAATGTCAAGGTTGAAGGGTGAGTACTCTTCAAGACCTTGCTGATGGGTACTCTTTTTGTGAAAGACACAAGAAGACTTTGCGTGCAAGAAGGATTAATGTCACTTGAATACAGTAGATGTGAAATTGTTGAAGCTGTGTATCAAATCCTAGTCTCTATTCCCCACAAATTTTAACGATGAATTTCGAAGGGATTGTGCTGAAATAAGGAGTAGGGATGGGAAATGATTCCTCATCCCCACCTTACCCCCGTGAACATCTCTACGCAAAAAGTAGGAAATATTTCTACATTAACCACAATCATAGGATTTCAAGAGTAAAAATATAAACATATTCTACATTTAAGCATATAAGAAGACCAATCGAAACGTTTTCCTATCTTTTTTTTTTTATTATTGCACGAAAATCCCAACTAGTCACAACCATAATCATGGTTACATTTTTTATGTTCTTTTACTCTGCAACGTCTATCCTTACAAAATGATCGACCACATCCACAATTGTAGATGACAGCCAAATGGTTTATATAAAATTGCTTAAGCTTAAGATTGATAGTGTTGGCGAGATTCTGACCACCTGCTCTGAGGACATTATCACCACCAGGATTGACATTTGCCCTAAGATTAACAGGTTAGGTGCCAAGGAAGCTGTGGAGGGAATAAGGGCAACAACTTTGGTAAGGGGCGTTGCAACAACTGCGAGAAAGGCGGTAGGAGTGCTAGACACAACGACAATGACAGTATTAGAAACCCCATAGGTAGTTGTGGCACAAACATCGACATTCATGGTATTTGTAGTTGAAAGAACGTGTTGAATGGTCGTTGCTATGGCTGAGATGACATGAAGAGTCGTAGTGGTTGTAGTAGTGAAGGGAACAATGACATTGATGTGTTCCATAAAGGTGAAAAGACAAGAAGAAGAGCTGGAAGTGAAAGGGAGAAAGGAGAAGAGCAAGAAGGGAATTGGAAGTGAAGGGAGAGATTGAGGAAGATGTGTAAATAAAATGATATAATTGTCGTGTTTCTATGGGCATACCACCTTCGTTTTGCCTTTAGCTCCTCATCTTCTTTAAATGAGAGAAATATTACATTT
This sequence comes from Citrullus colocynthis, assembly GCA_031780015.1. NCBI lineage: Eukaryota > Viridiplantae > Streptophyta > Magnoliopsida > Cucurbitales > Cucurbitaceae > Citrullus > Citrullus colocynthis. The sequence continues at coordinate 3,616,032 of QLSR01000224.1, forward strand.
TTTTATTATTGTCTTTGAACTCTTCATCCCTTAAAAGTAAAGTAATCTTGCTCTGTTCCCTGCAAAATTTAACGACGAATTTCGTGGGAGAGAGGGTTTGAAATAAGAGGCAAGGACGAGGAATAAGGATTCCTCATCCCCGCCCTTCTCCATGGAAATTTCTATACAAAAGGCTGTAAATATTTCTACAATAACCACAATCATAGGATTTCAAAAGCATTAATCTAAAAATATTATATATTTAAGCACATAAGTCAACCAATCTAAATATCCTCCTTAGTTTCTATTATTGCACGAAAATCTTGGCATGTCGCTACCACAATCATGGTTACATTCCTTTTGTTCTTTTACACATCTGCAACGTCATCCTTACAAAATGTCAACCACATCGACAACTGTAGATGTCAACCAATCTAAACATCCTCCTAACTTAGTTTCTATTATTGCACGAAAATCTTGGCATGTCGCTACCACAATCATGGTTACATTCCTTTTATTCTTTTATGGCATCTGCAACGTCTATCCTTATAAAATGTCAACCACATCCACAACTGTAGATGTCAACCAAACGATTTATATAATGTTGTTCAAGCTTAGGATCGACATTGTTGGTGGGATTTTGACCATTGGTTCCGAGGATATTGTCACCACCAAGATTGACATTTACCCTCGAATCAACAGGTTGGGTGCCAAAACTGGAAGCTACGGAGGCAATCAGTGCAGCTGCTTTGGCAACAGACGCTGCGACAGTTGCAAGAGAGGTGGTAAGTGTGCCAAGCACAGCGACAATGACACTATTAGAAGCCTCCAAGGCAGTTGTGATACAACCATCAACATTCACAACTGCTATAGTTGGGTAAATATGTTGATTAGTAGCTGATATGGCTGAGATGACATGAAGAGTCATGGTTGTGGCAGCAGCGATGGCAATAACGACATTGATGTGTTTCATGAGGGTGAGGGAACATGGAGAAGAGATGAGAGCGAATGAGAGAGGAGAAAAAGGATGAGCGAAGAGAGTGAAGAGGAGAGAGGAGAAGAACAAGGAAGGAATTGGGAGTGAAGAGAAAGATCGAAAAAAATGTGTAAATAAAATGATTTAATTGTTGTGTTTCTATTGTTGAATTCCCACGAAGAATCCCTACCACCTTCCTCGCAAAATTGAATGAAAAATTTCACGAAGATGAACATTGAAATAAGGGACGGGAACGGGAAAGACTTCCCTATCCTCGCCTACCCCGTGGACATTTCTATGTGTGCATAGAGACTATATCAACAACCAATGAAAAGATGGGCCCCATTCCCTTATCCATATAATAATATTAATTATTATTATTATTTTACGTTTACGAAATTTCCCCGAGCCCAACAGTGGCCATCTATGAAATGACATATTTATATTTCCTTAAAAAATGCCATATTTATTTAACCCAAAAGAAAAAATTAAATTCAAACAGATTACTCCAATAATACTTAGCTTCACCACTTAATTTCATTTGAAAAATGGATAATGATTATGATATGTCACCACCACCAATTATTTAATCAAGCTTCCAAATTTCAAATTTCCCAAATCGATCATTATTTTATACCCACTTTATTTGATCTTAATCATCCCATTAATAGAATTAAACTTGACCTAACATAGGTTTTGAATTAACAAAAAAAAAAAAAAAAAAAATTACTATGACACTCAAAATAAATTTAAGAAATTGAATTGGACTATAAATACTAATTCAAACCTATAATTCAATAAAATAAAGCATCATTTATCATTTTCAAAGATTGAAAATTCGATTCTCAACCTATAGTTGGACTGTAAATTCTTATATCATAGTATTAAAGTATTCTCAATCGATTGGACCAAATAACAAAATATCCGACAAGAAAGAGGAAAGAAAAAGAATCTAATTTCATAAATATCCAAGTTTATCAATAAGCTAGGGAAGGATCAATTATCTTGATCAAAGTAGGTCATCTTTTGTTATAATATTATGACTTGATAAAGTTATGAAGGAAAGGAAAGGTAAGGTTCTCTTGCATTTCTTCAGGCTGCCATGGATTCTGCATTATCTAGAAGCTTTTTTTTTATTTTTATTTTTTACCCTTTAAATAAATAAGTTTGAAAATTAATTTTCCTATTATGTATATATGTATATACATTTTTATAGATGCATGAATCATATGGTCCAAGCTTACCTAATCAATTAAAGTCGTTACGTGCATTAAATAATTTGAATTCCACAATTTTCACCTTAAATATGTACTTTTTTCCAATCCCGAAAAATGAAAATAATAATAATAATAATTTTATCTTTTTGAAAGCATATAATATAGAAAAAGTCGACCACGAAAGGACCACAAGGGACCTTATAATATATTAATATTTGATACTTTACGCAACTTGTTACCTTACCACCATAATTATCCTTCCTTCCAAGTCACAACTCCATGATTTTTCTATACAACTTGATTAGATATAACTTTTTATATATATAACTTTTTTTTTCTTAATTTGATTCTCGAGTTCCAAAATGATATACTTTTACTCTTGAATTTTGAGTTTAAATAATCTTAGGTATTGCCCGGATTGATGCACGCAGTTGTCCAATAAAAAGTTTCTATGTGGCAATTCTTTTTTTTTAAAAAAAAAATTGAGTTCTTTTTAGTGTTTTTTTCTAAAAGAGAAAGAAAACGTGATTAGGTGCATCTAGTTTCACGTTTCTTTATTATTACTATTATTATTATTTTATCGTTATCCTTTTGAGTTTAATTTTCATCTACTCCTTACGTTTTAAAATGTAGTATTTCTATGGTTCAGTGTTGAACTTTGTTTCAATTTGATTTTTAGGTTTCAAGATCTATACTTTTAACCTTGATTTTTTATTTATTAAATACTTATTTTTTGTCCTTAGTGTTAATGTCAATTAATTAATTTAAAATAATTATAATTTTAACATTTCACTTCATAACTATTTTAAATTAATTAACTGAAAGATAAAGCTAAATTAGACCAATACCAAGGTGAACATTAGTGTAAGTCTAAGAGTAAAAGTGTAAAATATTAAAAGATAGGATTAAAAATGTAATATTTTAAAATTTAGGATAAATAATAATAATAATAACAAATTTCCTAGTTTTTTTTTTTGTAAAATCTTTAATTGATGCAGTGAAAAAAATCATTACACAGTTCATCGATATTAATTATTACTTATTAATTTTTTTTTTTGGAGAATTTGAGAATAATGGGAGAGTTTAAGCTACATGGATATTAATCAATAATTAATTATTATCCTAGTGAAAATTTTTTATAGGAATAATTTAGGTCTCTTCTCAAATATACTAAAAGAAATTAGAATATTTATAAATATAGCAAATTTTACCGTTTATCTGTGATAAATCGAGATGGACTATTATTTGTGTCACAATAAACACAGATAGTAGTCTATCACGATCTACTGCAGATAGACGGTATATTTTGCTATTAGTTGTAAATATTTTTAACAGTTTTGCCATTTAAGATAACTTCTCAACAATTTATTTTTTGGCGTTGAATTATTGGAACTCCTAGAATTTTTTTTTCGAGAAGAAGGATTTTTTTAGTCTATATGATTTCCTTTTTAAAAAAATATCTCTATGATTTTAATAATTTTTAATTTAGTAATAAAATTTTTTTAGACCTTTCAGAAACTAAAACTAATAATTAAGGATGATTTTTGAAGTTAAATTAAAAAATACGAACAAAATTATTTATATTATCCAATAGCAATAGTTAAATTGAAAAATAAGCCCAAATAATTTGAATTAAATCAAGACTTTAAAAGTATAAGTCAAATTGATGATGGAGTAAGTAATCTAACCTTATTTTATTTTAGATTAAAAAAAAAAAAAGAAATAGAGAAATCTAAACATTGGAGGAAGTGTTAGCATGAATTAATTAATTATTAATGTGGACTCAAATTAGGTAGAAGAAATTGAAGTTATAACAAACCTTTTTTTTTTTCCTTACGACCAAATTAGTATATTAAAAAACATCTTAATCACAATTCCAACAAAATCTCAGGAGTGATAATTGAATCATATCTCTGATTATTTATAAGTTCATGTAGGTTAACCAAAAAAACATCTTAATCACAATTCCAACAAAATCTCAGGAGTGATAATTGAATCATATCTCTGATTATTTATAAGTTCACGTAGGTTAACCAAACTCACCAGTGTTGAATTTACTTTAAACAAATAACGATAATAATGTTTTCGAAATGGGAGTTTTTTTATTTTTTTATTTTTATTTTTTTATTTTTACATGAAGTGAAGAGTTAGTTTAGCAACTGCCCACTTCTTACCAAACTATTATAATTATAATATTCCTTCAAGAATAAGTTGTCCCTTACCCAAAAAGAAAGTCCAATGTGCCCTAAAAATGGTGGGTTGGTTTGATTGGGTTTGGTCCAACTCCCTCTCTTAAAAGCTGTTGTAAATTTTATCTTGAAAATAGGGTTGCTTAATCTTGACCTAAAGAAAGGAAAAAATTAAGGCCATTTAAGAGATGCTTTGAAAAAAATGAGCTTATTTGGACTATAACTTAAAATTAGCTTTGACATTTATATCTCCTTTTATAGTAGGTTGAATTTTCTCTTTTATTTGTAAGGCAATGATCTCGAAAATTATTTAAAAGATTGTTTTTTCGAAATGCTACATTTTTGTTTTTACTTTAAAAATTAAAATATGATATATAATTTAGTAGCTAGAGGCAAAGATTCGTATTCTTCATTAATTTCAAAAACATATTTTTAGGGCCTTAGAATTTATAGGAAAAATACTCTTAACAAGAGGTTTTTTTTTTTTTTTTGAAATAATTTTAAAAAGAATAATGGTAAAAGTTCGAAATATATTTGTCTAAAATTTTGCTTAATAAGAAAAGAGAAAAGATTCTAAAGTTTTTATTTTTGTTTTTATATATTTTTTAAAAATAATTACCCATCAATATTTTGATTAACTTTTTATAATGAAAAATTAAAAAGACCATAAATGCATCAAATAATTAATTAAATTAATTATTTCCCTTAAATCCAAGGCTCATTTCAATTGTCAATGTATGTTTGATTAATTTCATCAAAGATGTACCAACTAACCCCACTTAGTCTTAATTAATAATAAATTATATTTTCTCCCTTCTCTTTTACGAAATTCAATATTTGATGATACTAAACTTTATTCTTTTTCCATCACCTTGTTCCAACTTTATATTAACATTTTCTTTTGCATTGTCACATCAAACTTTCTCCCCAAATTAAAAAAAAAAAAATGGTTTTCCTATTAAATAATAAAAATGATAAATAAATACATAAATGGATACTGATTATTAATTGAGAAAAAAAATGCAAGCTCATTTTATATCATATTGTATCTTTTTTTTAAGAGAACAACGAAAATTATTATTTTCTATATTATATTTTTTTAATACAATAAACGAGCAAATAAAGATTTAAATCTTTAAACTTATGAAATGTTGTATATGTCAACTATCGCTTAATTATATTTTATTTTAATTATTATTCTTTTATTCAAACATGGAGTTTCGAAATATTTTTATGGCTCATTCATACACTGCGAGACCAATTTTAAATTAAGAAAATGGATATTTTAAAGATATGTTAATTTTTAGGGGAGTGGAATTGAATGAAAGAGGGGCCTACGTGTCATTATTTTAGTGGAGCCAGATGTCGATGGATAATTGATTATAAAATGGAAGAGCTGTCATGTTGCGTTCAATATATATAACAAATTTTGAGAAATCTTCCTTTTCTTTTAATTGATACGTAGTAATGGATAAGAAGGAAAGCATTTCTTTATGGTCATTCCAACTCATGCAACCTAAAAATAGAGTTTAAAATCTGTGATTACGTTGATGTGATGTTATAGGATAATAATGTCATGTTCCTTGTTTCATATTTAATGTTTTTCACGATCAAGTCACGTCGAGAATATGAAACAATTGTATCATCATAAAGTTATGTTATGAACTGCTTTAGACTGCAATCATTTCTTTGTAGCCCACTCAAACTATACAATAAAATATTTTTAAAAAAAAATATTTAAGAAAAAGAAGAAAGAAAGATTTGACATAACAAACTGTGATTAGACAACAGATAAGATGCACAAATAAAGGTGCAACTCTCAATGTACTAAATAGAAGTACTTTTATTTTTTTTTAATATGATTGATATGATATGATGTTTACGATATCGTTGGCTGGCTATCAAAAGTTTTGTCATTAAATATTTTCTCTGATAATATCTCTTTAGTTGAATAAAAAACTATAATAATCTACGTGTTGTGACTCTTTTCCTTCTTATAAAGTGTTCGTATCCTAACTCTATATATATATTTAATGAAATTTAATGTAACAATCGACATTTCGATTATGTATATGACTTGTTTGAGCGAATTTTTTCTTTCTTTATTTAATAATTGAGGGAGAAGAAAGTAAGCATAATTTATCTAGTTTGAAACTATACAAATTTTCCTTTTTTTTAAAAAAAAAAAATGTAGCATTTTTCCAAATGGATATGGTTAGTTTGATCAATATTTTGAGATACGTTATATATCACTTTCAACAACCCATGTTTTAGATAAACATTATCCATTATCCTTTTATTGCGTGTTTTACTATATAATTAATAGTTGCTAAATTTCTATGTTTATCATTTTTAATAGGTTATTGAGCGTTAAAAATATTAAATAGATGATTGAACTTTTAATTTAGATCCATACTATATACCATCAAGCTAATGATAATTTTACGTCTAATAATTAGTTTTTTGAATTCTTTTTTTTTAAAAAATATAGAATAAGGTCAAAGATCTATTAAACACAAAATTAAAATGTTTAGTATCGATGAGATACAAATTCAAATTGGATATTTAAGGACTTCTACAACACTTATTAAAGTTCACAAATTTATTAGACACATAATTGAAAGTTCAAAACTTTACAATTTATTAGACATATTTGACTTAAACATGAAAATTTATATAATGAGTAGTTGAGTGTATACCTTAACTGGTATAAAACATGTGTGCCCTCGACTTGAGAGATTATTCCTAAAACAATAAGTAGGAATGAACTCATAATTGAACTACTGGTATACCTAAATTAATAGATTGTTAAAACTAAAGGTCAATCCAATTAATGAATTAATGAAATTATTTAAAATATAGTTAGATAAGGTTGTAAGATCTTTTAACATATTCGCTTAAGGGTCCCTTCCCAATGTTTCATTGGAGTCTGATTGTACGAACCTTATCAACGCCATAAATCATATAACTCTGGATCTATCGGAACTATTGAGTTTTGTTGAGGAGATTGGGTCTTTGGCCGCTGCTGCTCATGTGGTTTCCTTTCGTTGGTGTATGTGGTCGACAAATGGGTTGGCTCATCGCTTGGCTCGGGTGGCGATGTGGAGTGGTGACTGGAAGAAGTTTTTTGTTTTTATTTCTTCTTCTAGCTCTGAAGAAGTTGTTAGGATTCCTTGTTTCATTCCGAACTCTCTCCTCGGTCTTTTCTTTGAAGAGGAGGGTTGTGGTTGTGGTTGTGGTTAATTTTTTAATGAATTTTCTTTCTAAAAAAAATGTTTTAACATATGAGACCTGCTTATGAAACTTTTAATTACATATATTTTCATGGAATATATGATTTATATATCTTTATACCAAATTGTTATTATATTGATACAATGTTATGATAATAACCTTCTTTTTATCGAGAATATGTTTAGAAACAATCAAATAGTATAACTTCAAATTATGAAATATGTGAATTTGTTAGATTTTAGATTATAAATACATGTCACTTCGAGTATACGTGAAGATAAGATATATATTACCATTTTAAATGTGAAGAGTTCAATATCAACTCTTGTCTTCTCCATTGTTAAATTAAAAGATAGAATTATGAATATGTTAATGTCATGAACTACATAAGATATCATGTTTTTTTTTTTTTTAATATATATTTCTATACTAATACTTTTGAGATTTCTTTTAGTTAAATATATATGGAAAGTATTTGGTCCTCTTATATTTTAGAAGGCTGATAATATCCTTTAGAATATATATATTTTTAATTTGTTTAAAAAGATTTAAAACCAAAATTTTCAAATGTAATAGACTATTGTAGGATGTGAAAAGTGCTTCCAACAATTAAAATGCTTCTAGATGTTAGAATAATATTGGAGGAAAATACTACAATAGTCAATCTTGTGTTTACTTTTTTTTTTTAATTATATGTTTGACGTAATCTTATTTTAACAATTAACGTAATCTTATTTTAGTAATTAATGTTTCCATCATGTATATGACTTATTGTTGACGAGTGTTTCTTACTCGTTTAGTAAATGAGATGAATGAAAGCTCAATTGGATTAAGATAACAATGAAAGATGGTGATTGAAACTTTATTATCTTAAAAAATTGTAAATGTATTTCTAATGGATGGAGTTAGTTGATTGATATGGTGAGCCACGTATCTGTCCCTTTCAATCACTAATGATTTTTTTTAGAGACCCAATTTTTTATCCTTTTGTTTTTTTAGGCAATAATAATAATAATAATAATAATAAAAATAAAAGACTACACGATCACATCAAACAATACAAGAGAAACAAACTACTCAGGGTTAAGGAAAAAAAAAAAAAAAAGTTGCTCTTCCAATACCTTATCATTTAGTTGCTAAAGAGCGAACCAAGATGTCATTAGAACACGAAACTTGGGTAAAAAGAAACGTCGCCCAACTCATGCATATAAGACTTAGCCTCCTAGATGAAGAAAAGAACCTCCAAATAGTTTGACTCTACAATAATGGGCCAAACGTTGACAATACCAATACTAAAAAAATTGTCGCAAATAACCATCACTTCAAGAATCATAGCTTCATTGCATCTATGGACAAACTTAAATCCAACTATGTGAACGTGACCCAAGTGATCCCAAAGCACCCAACCTACTAACTTGTCTGTGAGTACTCTACAAAGGCACCCAACCCAATCCACTGACTTGTCTGTTAGGACTCTACGGAGCATCAGAATTCAGCTTCCACTAGTGTCTTGAAGGAGGGTCTCAACCAACAAGCATACATGTAGGAGGATTAATATACATCGTTAGTGCTACGAAATATGTATCCATGAGACTTTGATTATCTTTTTTTAAAAAAAAATTTAATTATACGGTATGATATTTACTTATACGGAAAATTAATATAGGTGTATTTTTTAGTACAATAGAGATTAGAGATTTGAACTACGAAGCACAATTTCTAAATACCCCATATTATTATATTTATTTATATTAAAAAGAATAATAAACGAATTATATGAACTAGAAGCATTTTAACTTATGGGGGCCCAAAACACAATCCACAAGCAGACTAATCATTAGCCCACCAAAATCCATCCTTTATAATGTTGGAATCTAAAGCCCATTGGGCTTAGATTTAATGGCCCAATTCAGAACCCATGGCTTAGCACTCGCCCTTAATTGCATGCCCATCATTAAATATTATGGAAAATTATTGTGATAAATCTTATTTATTTTTCTAAAAATGAATGATGTTTTAAGAAATGAATATTACCAGGTTTGAGTCTCCCACCCGAAAGGTTGTAAAACAAAAAAGAAAAAATAAAAAAAGTCAAATCTTTATTTATTTATGATAACATGTGGAATGGAGGAATCAAACATCTGACTTCAAGGTTGATAGTAAAAGTTTTATGTCAGTCGAACTATACTCATGTTAGCCTCTCTTATAAGTTAAAAGTTCCATATACTACATGTTAAACTTGGGGGGAAAAAACAATAAACTATGAGAAAAATAGAACAATTATGTACAAAATAGTACTTGTCATTGAAAGTGACACATACTTGTCTCGTGACTTTCATCACATTTGTCAACTAACCATATTCATTAGGCCGGGTTTTCAATTCTTTAAGATTATAAAGTTTCATTAATCATGATAGATTACTCATAGTCAAATTGAGCTTTCATCCACTTCATTCATTAGAGTGAAGAAATATTAGTCATATACATGATGGAAATGTTGATAGCTATATTAAGATTACGTCAAATATATGTATATATATATAGTATCAACTCGATGCAATTCTTCTTGTCTTGCAAATTAGCTCATCTCAAAATTACAAATTTAACACTGAAGCATGTACTTGAATTCTCTTTGCTGAATTTGTTCGTTAACAACAAAGGATTGAATCATTGATATTGATATGGTAAGTAGGCTTATTATCCCCTAATACATATAAGAATTGACACATATACTTTTATAATCTTAGATAAACAAAATCATATATTTATACGAAACGTTAGCCCGACTTCACATTTTATTAGTTTTAAGTTACGATTTTCTCTAAATGCATTTCTCAAACATGCCTTGATCTATCACCAAATAACTAAATGGAGAGAGGAGAAAACAACGTTATTATCATAATACCACACCAAGAAATTCACAAGTTGACCCTTTTGATACATATCAAATTAATTATACACCTTTTCATGACACAAATGGTATAGTTTATTCATAAACTTGATGTTCTTTAAGAATGTATTTGAACTACCTTTTCAAGTGTTTAATTTAAAAATAAATCATTTTAAAAGAAATATAAGTGTTTAACAACCATTTAAAATGAATTTTGACAGTAATTAGTGTCTTTATTTTAAATAGTTTTTATTAAAAGTGTTTAAATAAAATGATTTTTTTTTTTAAAACCATTTATTTTTTAAGTCAATCCAAACGAGTCCTAAGAGTTTTATCATCTAGTTATGTTACAGAAATCCAACATTAATTATAGGTAATAAAACGATCATGTTTATCCAAAATATGATTGTTGAGAATGACATAAATCATGTACATCTCACCATATTGATCAACTAAACATATCCATATGAATATATAAATACTCAATTTCCATTTTTAATTATTAAGGCTTCATCTTGTAACAATTTCGTTTTTTTTTTTAATTTAAAAATTAAGTCTATAGTCACTACTTCCACGCCCAAATTTCTTCTTTTGTTGTCTAAGTTTTTACCAACTGTTTAAAAAAACAAGCCAAATTTTGAAAACTAAAAAATGTAGGTTTTTAAAAACTTATTTTTGTTTTGAAATTTGATTAAGAATCCAACCATTGTACTTAAGAAAGATGTAAATTGTTGTAAGAAGTGTAGAGAAAATAAACTTAATTTTTAAAAACCAAAAACAGAAAACGAAATAATTACCAACTGGGGTCTAAGTATTTCAGTCGTATACTCTGGTTAAATTGAAGTTTCATCTACCTCATTTATTAGAGAAGTAAAGAGACATTTATGAAAAGCAAATTGACACATGATGATTAGCATCTACCTTTGTATGTATATATAAAAAGTACACCTTAAAGGAAGGAAAAGAGTCAGCAATTGAAAACATTTTTCAGCTCTACATGGGAAAACAGATATATTTTTTATCCTTAAATTTTGAATTTAGTTTTCATTTGGACCCTAGATTTTAAAATGTCATACATTTAGTACTTGAGTTTAGCTTCAATTTAGTCCATAGATTTAAAAAATGTAACAATTTTTACCCTTAAGATTTGCATTTTGTGTCAATTTAGTCCCTAGGTTTCAAAATTTACACTTTTAACATCTATTTTTCATTATACTCACTTTCAGTCACTAGCGTTGTCTATTAACTAATTTAAAATAATTATGAAGTGAACTTTTAAATTAAATTTTAATAGTAATAAAAAATAATGAAACTTAATTAACTATAGTTCTTTTAGTTCTTTTAAATAAAATAATTGATAGAAATTGATACTAATGATACAAAATGAATATATAGTGAAAAAACAAGGTTAAAAGTGTAAGTCTTCAAACCTAGGGACCAAATTGACACAAAACTCAAATCTTAGGGGTAAAATTGTAACATTTTGAAACCTAGAGACTAAATTGAGACCAAACTCAAAACTTATGGACTAATAACATTTTAACATCTAGAGACCAATTAAAAAAGTAAATCCAAAACCTATGAACCAATAGTCATCGATGGTATTTCTAGAGAAAACATTTTATTGTTACTGTTATTATGAGAATATGGAAACTTAAATTCACACTATATAGGTCCTGAATTGAGTTACAGAAGTTTGAAGTTAATATATTGGAGTTAGGAAATTTGTGTTTAGGATGCAAAGTAGTGAAAATGAAAATTATCGATAAATGTGCAAAAGAGAGAAAGAGAGAAAGATAAAATTCCTTAATAAATGTAAATATTTCAATACTAAAAGCCATGATTCGTGAGATTATATCGACTTATGAAAGCAGTGGGCTATACACCTAGCCCTTTAATTCGTGAGATTATATTACATATGCAGTAAAGTACAAACTAGTTTAACTTCATGAAATTTAAGTTATATACATATGTATTATTTCTAACATACTCTTGAACTTAGTACACTATTGCAAAAAATAACTAAATAAGAAGTTAAAAACCCTAAGTTTATATTATTGTAACATCACATCAACATAATCACAAGTTGGCTAAGAAATTCTCAACTCTCTTTTTAGGTTGCATGAGTTGGAATGATATAGAAATGTTTTTCCTTCTTATCCATTACTACATACCAATTATAAAGGGAAGTTATCCCAAATTTTGTTATGTTTTGAAAGCAACATGACAACTCTCTTGTAATCAATTGCCCATTTGACATCTGGCTCCACTCAGATAACGACACGTGGGCCCCCTTTTTCATTTATTTCTCTGACCATTTCCTTGCCCTCAAAATTAAGAAAATCTTGAAAACATGCATTTCAATCACTGAAATTTTAGCTTCATATTGTATATGGATGAATAATGAAAGTATTTTGAAATTTTATTTGTGTGAATAGAGGTAATAATGGTTTTGGGTTATGAATTATCATGCTTGGACTTAAGTGAAATGGGTTTAATTAAGCTATAAGAATGAATTCAATTTACCTGTTTTTAAATATTACGAAATAAACTAAAACATCTGTTATAGTCTATGAATATCTGATAGACAATTATATTTTGCTATATTTAAAAATATTTCAAGCAATTTTATCATTTAAAACAATTATCTTTCGATTAACTACTTTAAACTAATAATTAAATCTCTTGTTCGTCAAATAGATTTATATGAGTAAAAAGAATGAGAGTTATTTTGAAAGAAAAAAAAAATCATTTCCTAATCATAATAATTCTTTTTTAACGAAAATAGGGTAATTTGCATTAAATAAATAAATCAACCTTGGGATTTTTATTTTGTTCAATTTTGTTCTAGAAAAATGTATTTTCAAATAACTATGTTTTGATTTTTTTTCCTTATTCTGTTATTTCAACATTATTATAACCAACTCAAAAAAAGAAAAAAAAATTATTATAACCCTAAACATATACCATTACAACGGAAACTAAAATAGTCTCATCATAGACAAAAACTATTATAACTCACATAATATAATAATCCATAATTATAATAACTAATTCAGTACCTAAAACGATCCTAAAAAACTAAAAAATTGTGATTAGTAACAAGATTCTTTAACAACAACTAGATTACTACATTTTTTTAATAATAATTCTAAATGTAAGAAAATGAAAAACACCATTTTGAAAATGATCTTTCAAATAGCTTCCAAGGTAAGGACAAATATATCAATATCGATGTAATATCAGTAACTCAAATTCATGGATCTATTGACGATATTTAAATATCATTGGAATATATTCCGAGAAAAATCACTATTATCATATAAATTTATAAAAATGTTGTGAAATTCTTTTGTAGAATTTTAGAACAAACTTATTTAATTAATAAACTATTAACATATAAATCAATTGTAAGTAAAATATGATTAGTAATAGAATAATATATAATAGTGAAAACCGAAAAATGAATATGAAGTGAATATGTTATTGATAAAGTCTAGGTCATACAATTAGAAGATAAAATACAATATTTAATAGTAAGATGATGACCTAGGAGGTACTAGCCAACTTTTAGCATAACATAATTGGACATATGTCATGCATGAGTATAAAATGTCGACCCTAATGATACCAACATGAGATACCTTGGATCTAAACGAGGATGCTCTAAATACTGTAAATTTAAGTCTTCATCGCTTTCACAAGAAAGTTGTGGTCCCCATGTTTAACGTCTTTTAATTGTAGGGTAAGATTAAAAGACATTAATATGAATGTAAAGTTCAAGATATCTTATGAGATGCAATAGCAATATTTTTTTTCGCATCAATGGATGTTTTTTATTTATATATACTTTGGAAATGAAAGTTTTAGATGGTAAAAAAAGAAGAAAAATTCAAATTTGTCCAAGTTTGAGGTGAGTTTATGTGGAAAATTAATATAAAAAGTTTGAATGAGACTAAAACAAAAGAAAAATATAGGTTTTTATTTCAAATCTTATTTCTTGGAAATGATAGTTTTGGACAATAAATGAAGTGAAATTCATATCAATTCACAAAGTTTAAATGATTATATACTTAAGATGTAGTTTTTTTTTTTTTTTTTTTTTCGAATTTGATCTTAGAAATTAAAGTTTTGGATTAAAGATAAGACTAAAAATTCAAAAAAATTGAAAATTGAAAAAAACCTGATAATTGAAAAGGCTAGAAAATGATTTTTTTTTTTTTTTTTAAGGAAAAAACGATGTTTAGAGACCTTAGATGACATTTTAATGAATTAATCACAATATTTGAGCGATATATCTAGATAGTTTGATAGTATTATCATGTTTTCGTGAAGTTGTAAGAGATATCCACGAAGCTATATATCGATGATATTGACAATATGCCGTGAATTTTTTAGAAAAAAGATTTTACTCCTTTGTATTTCTAGAGTTTGGCATTCTCCAAAATATTGCAATTTTTCATCTTGCCCTCAAGAAACATTATCTCACAATTAAGAGAGAGAGATTCAATCGCTTGTGGGAGCTAATTAAGTAACAATTAATAGTCATATTAACCAACATGAACTTCGGTATATAACACTCAATAAAAAGGGTTCATGTTTCAAATTCCTCTACCCGACATATAGATGAGTTGAACTAAGAAAAAGAAAAATCTATCTCATGGAAGTAACAACTTAGGTCCTCGAATTTTGTTTGTAACTTTTCACTTTTTTTAGAAATATAGAATAAGGGTAGGAAATTCAAACCATAGACTTGTTGGTCGTCAGTACTTCTACCTATCTCTATGATTATAAGATATTGTCCATATAAATGTTTATGGTTTTGCTTTTTGAACCAACCATCCAAAAACCTCACTCCAATGTATAATTGTCCACACTTATATATTCACGATCATTCTCCTTTTTAACTAATGTAGGACTTAGTTTGCAACTGAAGTTTAAATATTAAACTTGAAAGAAATTGAAAGAAAAGACTAAGAATTGTCTTTTAACAAAATTTAAATCCAATACAGTTAGTTCTAAAATGTGCTAATTTGCAAGATGGTAGTCGGAAAATGACACAGGCAGAAGCATTTCCTCAAGAAGACAGTGAAATGGTCCCACCCTTCTCTTTCTCATGCTTCAAATGCAGCTCTCTCTTGCAGCAGAGCTTCTCAATATTCCATCAAATTCCTTCCATTTCCATTCCCCATTCTGCTTCTCTCTGTTTTCTTCCTCAAAAGAAACAATCCAATAGAGAGAAGGAGGTAGAAAAAAAGAAAAAAGAAAACAAAGAAGAAGAAGAAGAAGAAGAAGAATAAGAAGAAGAAAAGAAACCAACCCACCCTCTTATATGTTATCACAAATTGGTGTTGAGAAGTGGGAAAATGTTGAAAATGTCAAACATTATGGTGGTGTTTTTGGGTTTGTTTTTATGCGTTTGTTCTTCTGGAATGGCTTCTGTGACTTATGACCACAAAGCCATAATCATCGATGGCCGGAGGAGAATTTTGATTTCTGGTTCTATTCATTATCCAAGAAGCACTCCTCAGGTTCGAATACGTCCAATGTGAATCACGGGTTTGTTTCTATTTCTCTCTCTAACCACTTTTTGTTTTTGGGTTTTTCTTGTGGTTGTTACAGATGTGGCCAGAGCTTATACAGAAGGCTAAAGATGGAGGGTTGGATGTTATTGAGACATATGTGTTTTGGAATGGCCATGAGCCTTCTCCTGGACAGGTAAAATGGAGGACAATTTTGTATTTGCCATTTGGGTTCTTCTGGGGTTTGATTATACTGATTTTTTTGGTGTTTTGTTTTGTTAATTTTCAGTATTATTTTGAGGATAGATATGATTTGGTGAGATTTGTAAAGCTGGTTCAACAAGCAGGCTTATATGTTCATCTACGGATTGGCCCATATGTTTGTGCAGAATGGAACTTTGGGTAAAACTATTAAAATGGATATTTACTGGAATCTTGTGTTAATAATTTGTCTTCATGTGGGTCTGTTCTGATTAATTTATCTTTACTTTACTTCAATGATTCAGTGGATTTCCTGTTTGGTTAAAGTATGTTCCTGGGATTGCCTTTAGGACTGACAATGGACCCTTCAAGGTATGAAAAGTTCTGAAATGTCAATGGAGGCATGGACATTTCTTAGTTATTCCTCTCTATCTCTATGTTGAAGCAAATACTTTTATGAGTTGTTTGATCTTGAGTAATGAATTTTAATGGTCTTTAATAAAGGCGGCTATGCAAAAATTCACTGAGAAGATTGTCAGCATGATGAAGGGGGAGAAGTTATATTATAGCCAGGGAGGACCCATTATTCTGTCTCAGGTAACATCCAACAAACATACAAATAAGAGGCTTTTCTTGGATTCAAAACTGGGTTTACTGAAAATTAACCATTCAGTTAAAACAAATTTACAGTGATGAATTTTAAAGTTTGTATTTAGGTCTTTTTCCCCCTTCTTCTCATTTGTAATGTTTTTGGGATGTCAGATTGAGAATGAATATGGACCAGTGGAGTGGGAAATAGGTGCTCCTGGTAAATCTTACACCAAATGGGCTGCTCAAATGGCAGTAGGTCTTGACACTGGAGTACCATGGGTGATGTGCAAACAAGATGATGCTCCTGACCCTGTGGTAAGCTACTCTGATCCCTTTCTGTTACGGGTAGTCCTCGACTCCTCGGCGCTGAGGAACATGTACTATGTTTGTGCGACTCGTTTGAACCGTGGATGGAAAAATAGGGAGTACAGAACTTTAATACTGTTCCCTTATGAGTTCATTAATTGTACATTTAATTTGAGATGTGAACCTCTTTTATAGGTGGGATTTCACATTTAACGGTTCTTGTTTATTTTTTGCCTTAATTAGTGCATTTTCCTTTTATACATTTGAAGCCATGCTGCCCTTCTTATAAGTTATATCTTCGTTTGGGGCTTATTTTTATCTTTATGTGAATTTGTCCTTTCCTTCATTCTTTGGTTTTCTTGGAAATAAAAACCCTTTGAATGTGAAATGGAAAATTTCCTTTTCCCCCTTTATATTTTACACTTTCTGGAGTTGTCCTTGCAAGTTTAGTTTTGTTTCTTTCTTTCTTATAAACTCTTTTTGGAGAATGATAGATTCTTGAGGATAAACTTTTCTTATATCATCTACATTCTCTCCTCTATAAAACTTCTATCTACTTGGCTCTGCTTCAGATTGACACCTGCAATGGATTTTACTGTGAAAACTTCAAACCAAACCAAGTTTATAAACCCAAAATGTGGACAGAAGCCTGGACTGGTTGGTAAGCAACTTATCCTGCCTGTATTCACCAAATTATGACCAATAAAAAATTGTTAAGGGATTGAGTTGACATGGTTATCATTCGTGAAATATTCAAGGTTCACTGAGTTTGGTGTCCCAGCTCCTTATAGGCCAGTTGAAGACATAGCCTATTCTGTTGCAAGATTCATACAGAATGGTGGTTCTTTCATTAATTATTATATGGTATTGAGCTATATCAAGACTGTTTCATCAAGTTTGGCTACTCAATGGAAATGATATCACATCCTTAACTCTTTCAAGATTTTCTCTTATAGTACCATGGAGGAACTAACTTTGGCCGAACTGCTGGCGGACCTTTCATCACCACTAGCTATGACTATGATGCTCCAATCGATGAATATGGTAAGTGTTAAGAAATCGACAATCAAAGAAACACAAATAGTAGAGAAATCGACATAAAGATTTACATGGTTCATTAAGTGTATTAACTACGTCCACATGCAAAGGGAGAGATTATTTTTATTTTTAGAGAGAAATTCATATACAAATTTAGAGGTGCCAATAGAGTTAAAGAGTTTATATAATGCACTGCACTTCTCTAAATCCTAGGGTACAAATCGTAAAATAACATAAAGACAAATACTAATTAGTTTTATATAGCGAGACTCCGTACTTGGTCGTTCAGAGTGCTAGATATCAGATTCAAGGCATTCCAATAGTAAGCATGTGGCAGTAGGTTCGTATATTCTCAAAGGAACTAACAAAAATAAAAGAAGAAGAGAGAACAAAGTAGATTCTCATATACTTCTATTAGAATCACAAATATTTTCATTGCTCCAATATTCTTTCTCGGATATGGCAGGCCTGTTAAGGGAACCAAAATGGAGTCATCTAAGAGATCTTCACAAAGCCATCAAGTTGTGTGAACCCGCTTTAGTATCGGTAGATCCTACCGTGTCGTCGTTAGGAAGCAACCAAGAGGTAGTATTATGATTTAGCTGATGAAAGATTATCCAACTATAGATGCATTTTTCTTTGCAAGACAATCTAATTTGACTTGTTTGATGATTATTTAAGGCTCATGTCTTCAAGACAAGATCAGGGGCATGTGCTGCATTTCTAGCAAATTATGATGCATCATCTTCTGCAAGAGTCACTTTTGAAAATAATCAATACGACTTGCCACCTTGGTCTGTTAGCATCCTTCCTGACTGCAAATCTGCTATTTTCAACACTGCAAAAGTAAGACCACTTAGACCAAACCTTCTTATGCTTATATGGTTATTTGGGGATTATATATTGCATCTAAGATTCAACTTACTGGCATATCTGCATAGAGTGTTATCAATACGCACAATAGACTAATCCTTTTCTCTACGAATTTTCTCATGTTTTGAAAATGTTGGATGTTTAATTGACTATCACCTATAGTACGGTATTGAACTTTTATCTGGTATGAAGAAAGTTTTTTTAAAGTTATTTTATTATTAAACTGACAACTCACTAGGCTCTTTAGCTCATTCTTTCCGTTTTATTTTTCTCCATCAAGTTGCTCTTAAGTTTCAGTTTCTTAACTTGAGCCCATCCCAAATAATTACGAGAACACGCTATCTATAAAATTGAATGACAAAAGTATATACTAATGTAACCTTTAAAACTCTTCAAAACCTAAAGTTTCATTATTTGGATATCATTTCTTAGGTTGAAAGGATGAAATTTGATGAGGAAATTTTTTACAGGTCAAAGCTCCAAGCTCACAACCTAAGATGACGCCGGTTAGTTCTTTTTCATGGCTTTCATATAATGAAGAAACTGCCTCTGCGTATGCTGAGGATACAACCACCATGGCTGGCTTAGTGGAGCAAATAAGTGTAACCAGGGATTCAACCGATTATCTGTGGTACATGACAGAGTAAGAACTCCGCCACCTATCACAGTTTTGCACTTGGTTGAACATGTTAGGGACAAATTACCTCCAGATATCTCCACAATGGTATGATATTGTCCTCTTTGGGCATAGACCCTCATGGCTTTGCTTTTGGTTTTACCCCAAAAGCCTCATACCATTGGAGATAGTTGTCCTCTCTTTTAAATCCATGATCTTTCTCTTATCTAGCCAATGTGGGAACCATAAGATTTTTGTTTTTCTTTGATTGTCGATTTCGTTACAGAACATTCTATCGAAAATATTCAAAAAAGAAACTTGATTAGATCTTACTCTCCCCCATGTTTATCTTTCTCAGTATAAGGATCGATCCGAATGAAGGCTTCCTGAAGAGTGGACAATGGCCTCTTCTCACAATTTTTTCAGCAGGCCATGCTCTGCATGTGTTCATAAATGGCCAACTATCTGGTACATGAAAATGAACATATTTTTTCCTTAAATATCTTCCAAGCATTAACTAAATGATTCTAACATCACAATGTTATTATATTTTGAATGTAGGAACTACATATGGGGGGTCAGAGAATTACAAACTAACATTCAGTAAATACGTTAACCTAAGGGCAGGAATTAACAAGCTTTCTATACTAAGTGTTGCTGTTGGTCTCCCGGTTAGTTTCTTCAGTTTCTGTTGAGGATCCTAAGGAACCACACAATGTTTATAAGATGAGCTACTCTTTTCATTGCCAATTGATCTTAAAATGGAATCTCATGTTATCTAATATATGGTATTAAAACTCATAAAGCTCAAACGGGCATCCGATCTAAAAATGAAAATTAGAATTCCATCATGAGAGGCATGTTGAGGATCCTAAAGGACCTCACAATATTTATAAGATAGATGAACTGTTTCTCTCATTTTGAGATGGAACCCCATGTTATCAAGTAGTGTCTAATTTCACATGTTTCTTTAAAATTGTCCTTGATTCTAAATTTGACTTAGATTTCTGTTTGTTCAATGTCAGAATGGTGGCCTGCATTTTGAGACTTGGAATACTGGCATTTTAGGTCCTGTCACATTGAAGGGTCTAAATGAGGGTACAAAAGACATGTCTGGATATAAATGGTCTTACAAGGTACATTACCAAACTAATGTATCCTCACTTAACTTTTGGTTATGCATTTTGGTTCGTTCTATGTGATGGCAATAGTACTAATGTTTTTAGAAGCTAGAGAATCTAAATTACATTACTCCTGAGTAGGTTGGCTTAAAAGGAGAAGCCTTAAATCTTCATACTATTAGTGGAAGTAGTTCTGTTGAATGGATGACAGGCTCATTGGTGTCTCAAAAACAACCCCTCACATGGTACAAGGTGAGAGTTGTTCTATAGCTTCTATATGGATAGAGACTTTTCTGATCTTGACATAATGCGAGGTTCTATTATGGTTCCGAATCTGCAGACAACTTTCGATTCGCCTGGAGGCAATGAGCCGTTAGCTTTAGATATGAGCAGCATGGGGAAAGGTCAGATATGGATTAATGGTCAGAGCATTGGGCGCCATTGGCCTGCTTATACTGCACAGGGTAGCTGTGGCAAATGCAACTATGCTGGAAATTTTAATGAGAAGAAATGTCATTCAAATTGTGGAGCACCCTCACAGAGATGGTAAAAAGAGTTGCCCCTACACATTAATTTACAAGTTTTCTCTACCTATCATTTGTGTGCTCTTGATGATAAAGCTTTTGAAATGGCAGGTATCATGTTCCCCATGAATGGTTGAAACCAAGTGGGAATATGTTGGTGGTTTTTGAAGAATGGGGTGGCAATCCTGAGGGAATCTCTTTGGTTAAGAGATCCATTTCCTGAAAACACAAAGAAGTTTTCCATTGGAGGCTAACTAAGCTCAACCATATCTCATATTTCTCTCTGGTTTTAGTAAATAACATAGATTTCTGTACTGTTCAAATTCACAAGAGAACAAGTGGAAAAGAATGCTGAAATCAAACACCATTTTTATGCCAATTGTAGATAGGGGAGAAGGTTATTGTGTATATAGAAAGTAAATGTATTTTTGGGTTCAAAACTTTGATCCCAGATTCAAGTCTATATTTATTTATTTGGGAGCTTATGTAATGATCCAATCATTGGTGGAGAAGAATACAATCATTATACTTTACTTTTAACAAAAATGGATTCATGGATTCTGAGTGACCATAATGTATTTTCTATCAATACTTCTCCAGAGATTTGTGATTTTTCTTTGGGGGCTCTCTTGGATCTGGAAAGAAACTTTACAGATTTTGTTATATCCCTCATTGTCGAGAGGGTGCGATAGTTATTGTTAGGGTTCGGATAGGATGGAGTAAAGCTCCTTTTATAGGCATCTTAGTGTGTGTTTGTTGTTATCGTTGAATTGACTTCAACAAATTTGACTAAAATAAGGAGGTAGGTACCACAAAATTCTCATTATATTTTATCCCGCTCAAATGTGATGTGATAGGACAGTAGCAAATATAACAATCATGTCTAAAGTATTAGAGCACTTTATAATACGAAAGAATTTGCAGATATAACAAAATTTAGTTTAGTTCTCGAAGTTTATTAATGATAGACTACATCACTATTAAACTAACAATGATAAAGTGCATCGTTGATAGAAGTCTATACAGATAGATTTTACTCATTGCAATTATCTAAACATATAATTGACTTGGTTAGTTAGAAGTTATAGCCAAAACTTGATCCCACAACTTGGCCTTCAACCCCTTTCTCAATTTGCGACCGCAATTCGGTCGCAACTCTACTCTTAGAGGGTTTCAGCACAAAAAAAATTCAAAAGCACATGAAAATCACCCAAAAATCTATTATTTTAGGAAAATTATTATAAATAAAAATATATCAAATTATTTACAAATATAGAAAGATTAAGCGATAAAAGTCTATTGCAGTTTATAGCCGATAGACAGTGAAATTTTTCTATATTTGTAAATAGTTTGGCTCATTTTGCTATATTTAAAAACGACTCTTATTTTTATTACTAAATGATAACTTTTAGCTGAAGAAGGTTTCAATGCTATGACTTTCTCGTTTTTGTAGAATTTAGCAAATATGAGTCACAAATTGATATCAAGGGATGTTAAAAGGTACAAGAAATAGGTATACTTTTGATTAAATAACCCTTGTAGCCAAGGGTTATCACTGCTCCAAACCCAAGATTTCGATTAGTATGACGAATTCGAGTATATGGCCTCAAGAGAAAAGATAGGTGTCTTAAGCATTAAACTATGTTCTTGTTTGTTGAGGGTTGCTCAAGATAAGGTCCAAAATCCATGGTCAGGCCCAAACACATAGGATACTAAGAAAGGGCAAAGAAGAGCGCATGCCCAAAAGGGAAATGATCAAATTGGATGAATATATACCAATAAAAAAATAACAATCGAGTTGGGTCAAGACTGACACCCTACAACCTCGAGCACCAGAAATGTCCTTAACATCACTGCCGTCACATGTAAGTGTAGATGTGTTTCAAAGGACTACTTATAAATAACTTCATTCAACCACCCCAAAAGGGAGACTAAGTAGTCTCCAATTTAGAGATCCGATCTTACTTCTTTTTGTACTTAGTTGAAGTAACCACTCCTCGTTCTAACTTATGCATCAAAGTGTAATAGGCTTAGCACTATATCAGTGCAAGGATCTCTTACGTAGGTCTGCTCAGAGAATATCGAGACTAGACCAAGGAGAAGTGGGCCAGAGGTCAAGGCCACCGAGCACCCGTAGTGAAGCCCAATGGGGACGAGAACCAAATGCCAAAAATGTTGTTTTAGTTTGGATTATTTTTAGATGCCTCAACTATTAGGTCGTGCTCGCATTGACTTTATATTTTTTCTAATTTGATAAAATGTGAGAGTAGTAATGTGAACCTTTGACCTATCGACCAAAAATATAATGTCTTAAACAATTCATCTATACTTATAAGTTAGAGTTCCAATTTGATTTTTCTGGGCTAGAAATCTCACACATGATTTGTATCCTTACTATCTTGACACATTGATTACCTAAAGTCCCTAGTATTATCCTTACTATCTTTTAAGTTCGGCATCAAAGTTTCTAAAGTTCAAGATCAATAAAGTCACTAGTATTTATAATATTAAATTAAATGGATCATTTTTAGAACTAGATATGTATCTAATAGAATCTTAGGTATTATTTAGTAATTATTTAATTTTCAATTTTTATTTTTTTGAGAATTATGATTGTTTTTTTCACGTTTCATATTTCTTATGTAGACATTTGAATTTCTAGCCAATTTTCAAAACCAAAAATAAGTTTTTGAAAATTATTTTTTTTAGTATTCAAAATTTTGCTTTGATTTTGAAAACACTAATAAAATATAGATAACAAAACGTTGAAAAAAACAATATACGAAAATGGTGTTTATAGGCTTATTTTTAAAAAAATAAAAAACAAAAACCAAATAGTTGCCGCCTTAGATTTTCAATTTTGTATGGTATAAATTTTTAACATATTCAACATTAAAAAAAAAAAAAAATTACAGCTTATTAAACACAAATACCATGACATTCTTCATTTGCAACCAATACCATTAATCTTCTCTAAAATGTCTGATATGTTATAGAACTATTAAACATAAATTTAAAACCTAAAATACTTATTAAACACTTTTAAAATTTCAAACATCTACTAGATACATACAAAATGAGAAACATCTACTAGTTATTAAATTTATCCCACATTTTCAAAACGTATTTCAAAACTTAATAACATTAAATATGATAGATTATCGAACATGTATATTTCTTAGAAAGAAAAGGAAATAAAAAAACAAGAAACACTACCAAACAAATTCTTAGACTTAATTAGATACACTACTAACTATCGAAGTTAAATTTGTAATCCTATAAAAACAAATGTAATAAATTTTCCACATATATATATATATATATATAATTTTTCCTCCATAAAAGACTCCTAAATTCTAAAATTAAATTGAGAAAATTAAATGAAAAGCTGATGTCTATTAATTAATTTTAAAAATTAAAAGAATTATAATTAACTAGTTTTCACTAATTTTTTTTTATTATTATAATTAATTTAAAATTTTTACTTCATAATTATCTTTGATTAATTAATTGAAAGTTAATGTCAAATACCAATCTAAATATTAGTGACAATTCAAAGGTAAAAGTATAAAATATTGAAACATGGAACTAAATGAAAGCTAAACTCAAAGTACAAAGGTAAGAATGTAACGTGTTATAATTTAGAGACTAAATTGAAATTAAATGCAAAACATAAGAGCAAAAATGCAATACCTTGAAATATAAGAACTAAATTGAAATTAAACTCAAAATCTAGGGACTAAATAGAAACGAGACACAAAATTTAGAAACTAAAAATGTATTTTCTTCAAATATAAATCATCAAATATGATGTAATAAAAAGAAATATATATCATCAACCATGTGGCTACCTTTTGACATTTAATTCAGAATTTTGCCCGACTTTTAGTTTTAACTTGTCTTTTTCATTATTAATGGACTGTCAAATTCATGGAAAACACTTTTTCTTTATATAAATTAATCCATTAATGAATAGGTGTTTATTTATTGGTATTATTATTACTTTTAATTCAAGGTTGTGTGAAAAAATTCAGACCTTATTTAATATCATGAATGTTTTAATTAAGGATGGTTTTCAAATTCAACTAAATGAGCTAATTTATTTATAAATATAGCAAAGTATCATTGTCTATTAAATAGTTATAGACTATTATCCTCTATCAATAATTGATAGCGACGGATATCTATCATTATCTATTACTGATAGACAGTGACATTTTGGTATATTTAAAGATATTTTCAACCATTTTATCATTTAAAATAATTACCCGATGAATTAATGAATGATGATAAAAGTTAATATTTTTAATCTAAATGAGTATTTGCACATTTTCGATTTTCAAATGCTTTCATAATCAACACTCATTTTTCATAGTATAAATTGCGATTAATCATGACATGTTTTGCAATTAATATATTTTTTACAAGCCTTTTATGACAATATATGGGTTAAGAGAATTAAATCTCTAGCTTCAAAGTTGATAGTAAATATTTGATGTTAGTTGAGCTATAATCATTTTGACTATAATGTTATAAGTTAGTGAGTACACAAGCCTATTTTAATGTAATTACACTTCGTTAACTTTTACATTGTTCAACTAATTAAACATCAATAATCAAATATAAATTCATATTTCTACACCATTTGTCATAAACACTCGTAATCCTTGAACAAATCGTATCAATTTCATATACACTCAATAGAACATTTTAGACAAATAGTTTCTCTAACGTTTTATAGGTTAAAATATTATTTTGGTTCCTATATTTTTAATTGTCCAATTTTAGATACTGTACTTTCAATAAATCTTACATTAGTCTCTGTAGTTAGTTTCTTGTTAGTTTTTTTTTTTCTTTTTTAAATTAATCTCTCTAAGCATCTACTTATAAAGTGTAAAAATGTAGTTAAGATTTATCGAAAGAACTATGATTGAATTCAAAATTTATTGAAAATATACAAATTAAAATGGAACAAAACTTAAAGTACAATAATAAAAATCATGCCTAGGGTAATAGGAACATATTTTTTTTATAAAAAAATGTCAAAGGGCTAAGGGGTCATAGATTTAATCCACGAAAGCCACTTACTTAGGATTTAATATCCTACGGGTTCCCTTGATACCCAAATGTTATAGGGTCATGTTGTTTAGTTGAGAGTTTTCAAGACCAAAAAATCATTAATTTCTCGTCGTAAACTACTTAAGAAATCTCAATATACCATCAATTACGAGTCTCTCTCTTTATCACTCACATGATTTGAAGTAGAGAGAGAATAGAAATGTAAGCCAAATTTTAAGAGAGAGAAAGAGATGGGGCCAAGTTTAGAGAGAGAAAAAGAGAATGGAAACAAAGAAAATATTTGGAAGAAAGTGAGATAATGTAATGTTTGTAGGAATAGGGTCATTTTCCTGTCTTTCCCTCCAACCATACACACAACCAATGCTAGTGATTAATAAACCCCAAACGTAGCGTTATTCTCTATCATTAATATTCTCTTCTATTTTCATTTACAAATAAAAGAGGGGAAAAAAATACAATTGATGTTGCTATTGATCTCTTTGAAGTCTCCTTCTTTATTGTGGAGGCTAAAGATCGGGCTAGTGATCAGATGGAGTTTGTCTGTCTTTCTCATGTTTCCCATAGTTAGAATGTTTTGGTGCACTATGTTACAAGTGAAACTTTGGAGAATCGAGAATTTTCATTCCTTTATGCTTCTTATTCCGAGTGATTTATACTAATTATGTCTCATGTTGTTATCGTGTAATTGTTTGGGTTTTGTATTTTGATTATTGTCCTATATATATATATATATACACAAACAAAATTTTTAATCTTTAGTTTTTTAGTCTAGTTTCTGTTTAGTTTTCTAAGTTTCAAAATGTTACTTTTGAATTTTGAGTTTAGTTTTCATTTAATTTGGTCTCAAAAGTTTGATTATCTTACCCTCTTATCTCTAAATTTTCATCAATGCTCATATCCATCTTTGACTTTAACTTTTAATAAACTATTGATCTTCTAATATAATTATAAAGAAAACTTTTAGTAATGAAGGGAAATTAGTGAATCCTTTAATTCATTATAATTTTTTATTATTTTAAAATAATTAACTAAAGTTAACACTAAGGACCAAAAATGAGTATTTAGTAAAAAATTCAAGGTTAAAAGTGTAAGTCTTGAAACTAATGAGGGACCAAATGGAAACAAAACTCAAAACATATTCAAAGTTAAAAGTATAACATTTTCAAACTTAGGAACTAAATGAAAATTAAACTCAAAATTCAAGAGTAAAAATATAACATTTTAAAACCTATGGACCAATAGAAACTAAATCAAAAGCTTAGAGAATGAAAGAGTATTTTCTTTTTTTAAAAAAAAAATCAAATCTTATTTCCTAAATTTATCACATGGTATCAATTTTTCTCCTAATTTCATCTAGGTATACCTTAAACTTATTAAATGTTACCATTTTTTTTTTTTATCTATTCAATTTTTCCTAATTCACCCATTAATTTTTTAAAAGTCTTCATAAACTCATTAATTTCAATAATCCACACATTTAAGTTGAATTAATACAAAAAAAAATTAATTAACCATCAAATAATTATAACTCGATCATAAAGTTCAAATATATATATATATATATATATATATATATATATATATATATATATCCATCATGTTTTTCTTTGAAATTCATTCAATTGTATCATACATATGTTATATTTTTGTAATTCATTGAAAGCATATAATAATATATTTATTAAAAAAAAAAAAAAAAACTATACTTCTTCAGGTTTTTTTTAATGCTTCGTGTACACAATTTGATGAAAATAAAAATTGAGGGTAACATTTGAAAATTTAGATAAGTTTAGGGGCAAATTTTTAATTTTCTTTCCCCTGGTATTTTTTATATATATATTAAAATTGGAGATTTGAGATATATTTGGATTTTATTTATCATGCGTAGGACTTCCCATGTTCCATACTCTTTCCTTTGTCTCACGTTTCAAGACAAAACGCGCCCTCACACTCTCCATTTTTTTCCCTTCCACTTGTCCTTTAAACCATATTATTATATTTTCAAATCCCCATTTTTATATTTTCCACATTTTTTATCCACTCTATTTTATATAAAATCAACAATCAACCCCAAAGTAAACATTTGATTTTAGAAATATTTCCATTTTTTTTATATAGATCGGAAGAGTTTGTTAATTAATTGCATGAGTCTTTATGTTTACTTATTAAATAAATTGAAATATATCAAATAATTAATATAAATTTTAAAATAAGTCAACTTATTTATAAATATTGTAAAATGTTATTGTCTATCGATAGATAGTAAGAGACACTGATAGACATCTATTAATATGTACCACTGACAATGATAGACGTCTATCAATGTCTATTACTTGTCTGTCACAGATAGACAGTGACATTTTGCTATTTTTGAAAATATTTCTAACAGTTTTGTTATTTAAAATAATTACCCTAATTAATATAAAATCTTCGCTGATGAATTGTAATTTCGATTTCAGCATATATTATTAACTCAAGAATTTGAAGTTTAAATTTCCATTTTTCCGTGTTAGAGCTTTAAGAAAATAATAATTAGTAAGAAAATGTGTTTTAGTGTATCACTAACAAAGTTTTTTTCTAGAAAAACATGATTCATGGAGTTGAACTTAAGTTGATGTAAATTTGATGTGGATGTGGTTCAATCTCTAGTATCTGATCCTCTGGTTCTCTTTCAGTTGAATACGTACACTTGATGTATGGAAGCGGACTGCATGAATGTTCTTGAAGTTAGAGTCTTGGAAGAATGTATGCATTCCAAGGAATTTTAGTTTTCAAGTATGATTCAGCTTCAAGAGTTAGGGAGTTTTCTGATTGTATGAAGAATTCTCTCTATGCTCTCTAAAGTGTAGAATTTATAAACCACTTCAAATAAAGAGAACTCTTCAATTTATAGAATTCTTGAAGGCTTTATGGGCTTAGGCTTAGTTGGTCCATGGACGTGGCCCTTGGGCCCAACTAATTGGACTTGAACCTTAATTGGTTTGATTGATAAAAATTGTTTAAAATACCCTTCAAAAGAGTGTTGTCAAACACTCCATTTTTTTTCCAAAATAATTTATTTTTTAGATTAAGTACTTAGAAAATGTATTCCAAACAGACTCTAAGTCTATTTTTGTGCTAAATTGGACTTCAACCCAAATATTAATATCAAATTGGATCAAATTATTTTATTTAATCCAAAGGTCACGTTGAAAACACATGGCAGCATCAAAATTTGCTTCAACTTTAATTTAGGATACATGTCGGCTTTCAATTTGTCCGATCATTTGTAATTCTGTCACTAATTTGAAAAATGACATAGCAATCAGTGATTGGTCCAAAATTTATCATTCAACAACAACATTTGGGAATGAGAAATTTCAAATCATTGACCTCTTCCTAAAGTATATATGTCTTAATTAATTAGGATATCTTGAATTGATTGTTAGTAAAATTTAATTTTTGGTCATTTTTTGTTTTTTTTATTTATAAAAAAATACTTTTGATCTCTAAACTTCCGTGTGAGTAACAATTAGTCCATGTATACTTTATAAATTGTAGCGATTGAGTCCCTATTGTAAAAAATATTATTAAGATTTAATGAAATTTCCTACACATGTAGTGTTAAATCATCAATTGACCAAAAAGTTTAAATTGATGGGTTATTGTAATTTTAATTTGAAAATTTATAGAATATCTAACGAAATAGAAATGAATATTAAATTGGAGAGGAAATGACATTATAGAAGCTCTGCTACTATGTTTAATTATGTATATTATTGAAGATAATTGACGGTTTACAAAGGGGATTGCAATGTATATATACACAAAGAAGATTACAATGAAAGAAAGTATAAATTAGCCTAAAAAATAGATTCTAAATGTTAAATTGATAACAAACATGTATGGTAGCATGTAGGCTAATAAATTGGTAGGTCATCAAATTTGTTTATAAACTATAAAAGTTTAGTCATCATACAATAAAAAGTGACATTAATTTTGATGAGATTTTTCTGAAATAAATTTATGATAAATATTAAATTGCTACCAATTTTAAAATACAGATTAAATTGTTATTTTTTTTTAATATTAGTTATTAAAGTTTAATAGGCTAAATTGTTACCAAATTTAAAATTACAATAGACTATATTATTATCAACTAATTATTTCTATACAAATTTAGGGAGCAAAGTATTATTTATTTATTTATTATTATTATTTATTATTATTATTTTGGGATGAATCAATTTTGGCTCCACACTTTTAGAAAGGAAAAAAAAAAAAAAAAAGAAACTACATTCTAATTTCTTAAGGACAAACTACATTCTAATTTCTTAAGGACACTCTAGATGACAAATAGCCTGCGTGGCACATGAGAGAAAACAAAAGACAAAGTTTTGTGGGTCCCAACCTGATAGCAAGATAAATAATTTAGACCAATTAAACTCTAAAATTTCTAATATTATTGTAATACATATTCTTTTTATTCATACTATAATTTTGTATTTAAATATTATCGACCCACAATAACGTCTGATCATACCATATTTTTAAAAGCGTGGTTAAATGACACTAAAAGAATTGTTTGAAAAAGCTTGCAAATTACTTATTATAAAAGGATTGTTTGAAGAAAAAAACAGTTAAATTCATCCTCTATAATTTAAGTGTTTTACATCAATTCTTATAATTCTTCAAACCACTCTTTCAGTATATCAAATATTTTAAAAGAAATTGTCAAATATATATATATATATATATATATATATATATATATAAGAAAGTACTCTTTTAATCACTAAAAGAAACTCCCTAAAATTTTAGCCAAATACTATAAATTTTGATTAAAAAAAGAATTTTTCAATCCTCTCAAAACAAAGTTAGGTCAAACACAAATTTATGCCCATCTTCTTTAAATTGTATTTTTATTTTCAAATTTTCAATTTTTTTTTATTTTAGTCATCCATTTTCATAATTTTAACTTATTCTTAAACTTTCTAATTTGTTCTATTTTGATCTCTAAATTATTCAAAAAATTTTATCTTATTCTCCAAATTTTTAGAAACAATAATTTTGGTCTTTTCTAATGTTAATACAAAAACTCCAAATTACATCATTCATTTACTAAAATTGAAATAAAAGTAAAGACCATAATAGTAATTTAAAAACTAATAATCATAAACATTTATGAACTAAAATTTTGAAAATATAATTTATTGTTGTTTTCAAATATAACAAAATGAATGTAGCAAAACATCGTTATCTATCTCGATGATAGCAGTCAATCAGTATCTTAGATAGTAACATTTTGTTATATTTAAAATATTTTTAGAAGTTTCGCTTTTTAAAATAATTACTCTATAATTTAAAACTGAATATGAAATAAATAGAAAAAGAAAATGGTGGATGAGAGGGAAAAAATGCATGGCAAAGGAGTGGGGATGAGTATGGAAATACCTATAAATTGGGCCTCCTCTGTGCAAGCATTAAATGCCATTTCCCCAAATCTCTAATGTTCTTTCAACTTATTATATTCCATTCATATAAAATGTCAAAAACATTCTTGTCACAACCCATTCAACCTCACATACTACTATTCCCTTCTCATGCTTATTAAATACTACTTTTGTATTTTTTTCCCTTACAAAAGTATTTGACTTGTGTATATATATATATATATATATATATATATATATATATATATTTCTTTTATAATATTTACACCATGATCATTTGACTTATTGCTTGGTTGTAAAGGTTTGAAAATTTTTTACCATGACTTCTCGAAGTATTACTTCACGATAAGTTTATAACATGTTTGAGAGTATTTTTATAAAATGGTTTTATCAGGTTTAAGATCATACTAAAACATGATTTTAATCATTTGACATCATTCATTATTCGAACATAGTTAAGTGGATAATATACCAATAATTACTATTAGAAATGTTGATGGAAATCACATTTAAAATTGTAAAACCAAACATTAATTTATTTAAAATGATGAGTATGTTTGGGGTAGGAAGTGGTTTTGAAATAGTTGAAGTTAATTTATGAAACATGTTTTTAATTATCCAAAACCAATTTTGATTAAAGGGTGAGAATTACGTTTAAAAGTGTAAAATTCAATATCACATTGATATTGAATGATGAAAGACATGTTTGAGAGTGATTTTTAACCTATAATTTTAAAATCATTTCCAAACCTATCCTAAAACACATAGTTAGAGGGAGTACATAGTTTAGAACTTGATAAAAATATTTTTTAACAATTCTAAAGCTACTCCTAAACATCAAATTTTGCTCGAGGATTTGAGCACCAACAACTTTGGTAATTTTTAGGTTAAAGTACTATTTTGGTTTTGATACTTTGAAGTTTGTCCAATTCTAGTCTCTTCGCTTTCAATTGTTCAATTTTAGTCTTGGACTTTCAAAAATCTTAAATTTAGTTTCCATGATTAGGTTATTGTTTATATATATATATATATATATATATATATATATATATATATATAAAGTTATTATCTATTGGCATGTTTACTCTAAGTTATGGAAACATATTCACATGCGTATTTGTTTGCATGAAAATTATTATTATTATTATTTAACCAACTCCATTAAGAATTAATTTTGAGAGACTAAATTTAAAATTTATGAAAAGTATAAAGATTAAAATTAATGAAAAGTATAAAGATTAAAATTAAATAGTTCAAAATATATAAACTAAAATTATACAGAGACTAAAATAAAACATATATGGACGAAAGGCGTATTTCAACCTACTTTTTATATATGTGGTGGTAGGATATTTTTACCATTAATGTTTGATATTGTGTGATTTATGGTTAGACTAGTATCTCTCTTATATTATAGTTTTATTAAAAACAATATCTTTATGATGGTCGCCTCACATGTTAAATTTTGGATATTGATATATCTACTTATAATATTTTAATTTCTTTTTCGGCTACCAACAACCATAAATATTCTCAGGAATTCCGAATTATGTCAATTTAACATAATATAAAATTCGTAGATTTTAATACCCTCTCTTTC
Source organism: Citrullus colocynthis (assembly GCA_031780015.1). Taxonomy (NCBI): domain Eukaryota; kingdom Viridiplantae; phylum Streptophyta; class Magnoliopsida; order Cucurbitales; family Cucurbitaceae; genus Citrullus; species Citrullus colocynthis. Next base: position 3,649,420 of record QLSR01000224.1, read on the forward strand.
ATTGTTATACTTGTTGGAGATATGTGGGAATTATACCTGAAAATCATTTCATAAAAAGGAAAAAATTGGTAATTATTTTTAAAAGAAAATTATTTTAAATGATAAAAATTGTTAAAAATATTTATAAATATTAGCAAAATATCACAGTCTATATGTGATAAACCTCAATAGATCGCAATAGACTATTATATGTGTCTATCATGACACAAATAGTAGTCTTTCTTGGATAGATAGTACAAATATTTTCAATGGTAAAACTGCTGAAAATATTTTCAAATATAGCAAAATGTCACTATCTGTCACACATTGATGAACTATTCTCATCTACCACTGATAGACAGTAATATTTTGCTATATTTATAAATATCTCATTTTACTTATTTGAAAACAACCCAAAAATTTGTATTTTTCTCCGTATTTTTTTTTCCATTATGAAATAGGCTTCAATTGACGAATTTTTTTAGGACAGTAGTCTTTTTTTTTTCTTTTTTTTTTTTTTTTTTCTTAAAAAAAAAAGGGAACAAAAGGGTGACTATAAATTTTAACCCATAAATAAGTAAAGGGCTTCCCTATTGGTAATCTAATGTACCTGTTCAAATTTTGTTTTCTACTCCTGGTCTTGCATGAGTGGCAAAGATATCAGTAACCATATTAGAAGCTCTTAGAATGTAGAAGAAAGACCATGGCTACCATCCCAACAATTTAAGACATCTATTCTATAAAAAAAAAAAAAAAGAGAGAAAGTAAGTCTCATATGATAACCATTTGGTTTTTAATTTTTAGTTTTTGAAAATTATGTTTATATCCTCTCAATTTCTTGCCATGACTTTCATTCTTTCATAAGTAAAAGAATTGAATTCCTAGCCAAATTCCAAAACCCAAAACATATTTTGAAATACTATGCTTTTTAGTTTTCGAAACTTGGTTTGATTTGTGAAAACATTAGTAGAAAATAGATAACAATGCAAATAAACCTAGAGCTAGAAGGAGTGTTTATATAGGTTTAATTTAAATTAAACCTATATAAACACTCGTTCTAGCTCTAGGTTTATTTGCATTGTTATCTATTTTCTACTAATGTTTTCACAAATCAAACCAAGTTTCGAAAACTAAAAAGCATAGTATTTCAAAATATGTTTTGGGTTTTGGAATTTGGCTAGGAATTCAATTCTTTTACTTATGAAAGAATGAAAGTCATGGCAAGAAATTGAGAGGATATAAACATAATTTTCAAAAACTAAAAATTAAAAACCAAATGGTTATCATATGAGACTTACTTTCTCTCTTTTTTTTTTTTTTTCTTAAAAAAAAAAGGGAACAAAAGGGTGACTATAAATTTTAACCCATAAATAAGTAAAGGGCTTCCCTATTGGTATTCTCTTTTTCTTGTTCAAATTTTTTTTTTTTAATTTAAATTAAAAAAAAAAAATTTTGCTTAATTTCTGACATTTTTTCCCTGTCCTTCTCATCTTTCTTAATAAAACATTGAATTCTCAGTCAAATCTTCAAAATTGTGTGGCCTATTTGTTTTTTTTTTTAATTTAAATTAAACCTATATAAACACTCCTTCTAGCTCTAGGTTTATTTGCATTGTTATCTATTTTCTACTAATGTTTTCAAAAATCAAACCAAGTTTCGAAAACTAAAAAGCATAGTATTTCAAAATATGTTTTGGGTTTTGGAATTTGGCTAGGAATTCAATTCTTTTACTTATGAAAGAATGAAAGTCATGGCAAGAAATTGAGAGGATATAAACATAATTTTCAAAAACTAAAAATTAAAAACCAAATGGTTATCATATGAGACTTACTTTCTCTCTTTTTTTTTTTTTTTTTT
>QLSR01000224.1:3657003-3676783 GCA_031780015.1 Citrullus colocynthis
AAAAAAAAAAAAAAAAAAAAAAAAAAACCTTAGCTCTAATGTCATTTTCCTTCAAACCCATATTAACTTTGCACTATGGTATATGTATGTTTTGCAATTTATTTGAAGCATATAAGAACAAATTTTAAAAAATAAATTTTCAAACTAAAATTCTCCTAGAGTAAAACTTGCCCCATCTTTTCAAATTTAAGGTTAATATTGCAATATATATATATATATATATAGAAAAGATTATCTTTAATTTTAGTGCATGAGTTTTGAAGAGTACGAGTCTTTGAAATGTAAGTTTTTAATCTCGAATGTCCAAAAATAGGACTATTTTAATCCCTAAGTTTCAAAATATATCTTTTTAGTCCTCGAGTTTTCTCAAAGTAATTTTTCTTTTTTGTTACTTGAAATAAGTATATAACTTTTTAATTTAGAAGAAATAGTTAAGAAAAAGTTCTCTTCTCTCTAGAAAAAAATTACTTTACTAATTTAAAAGATCATAATATTATTATGTAAAATAATTAAAAAAAATTATTGTATAGATTTTTTAAACGTATTATTAAATATTTGCAGACTAAAAGATATATTTCAAAAAATGCAAAACCATATGTATTTAATTTTAAAAATTTAATGACTAAAAAGATACCTTTTGAAAATCAATTATATACCTATTTTTCCAAACTTAGACTAAAAATGTAATTTTATGTATTATTTGTTATACTTCAAAAACAATTATTGAAGAAAAGATTGGTCCGAAAACTGAAAGGCAATAGACGATGGTGATTGGTGATGACACACAAAACTGGACAAATCAGCTTTTTTTGGGTTATGAAAAAACACATAGAGATCGGCATCGCCCTCTCCCCTCTATTCTTTGCCTTTTCTTTTAAATGGTCCTATCATGTCTCAACACCTTCTATCTCTCTTTTTGAGATGATCGTACCAATTATCGAAATATTTAGTTGAAATGAGATTTTGTTGGCTTTTTTTATCCTTAATATCAAATTAATTAATTCACTCATATTTTTATTTATTAACAATTTGAGTGTTTTAAAGTGTCATTTGTGTAGCATTCAAAACAACGATTCCAACGCAATTTGAATCATCCAAATTGGAGCTCAAATGAAGAAGATATAGCTGAAACAAGCTTAACGAAAAATCCTAAGCTGATGATGTGGCAGATTTTTTTTTTTTTTTTTTTTCAAGGTGGACCAATTAAAAAGTGCCACTTGGAACAATTGAGGAGTGACCGTTGGTGGGATTTTGAGTTTTTGGATTTGTTTTAAAAAGAAAATAAATTTAATATTATTTTTTCGACCTTTTCTTTTTGTTTCTACTTATTTTAAAATTTTCTACTGAGTGGTTCTGTTTTAGGTTCCATATCACTATAACTTCAAACTTTACAAAAGTAACAAGTTGACCTGTAAATTTAGTATACGACAATTTCATCTTTGTTATTTCAATTGACATTTTTTGTGTGTATATATATAGATCGTTCAACTAATTATAGACTAATGGTGTTTATAAACTATAAAGACGAAAACTTTACATAATATTCATAGCAAGGGTCAATTTATTGCAAAATTTTAAATTATTAGAACTAAATTGTAACATACTATGAATTGTTAGGTTCATGAAAGTTAGGGATTATTGAAGTTTTTTTTTTTCACTTAATCTAATTTTATCTTTTTTTATTTTGATTTAATCTCTATAATTTGAGACTAGCTTTAATTTGGTTATATGCTTTTGTTAAATCGCTGATTGATCCAAAAAGTTAAACTAATGGAGGAAATAACACCAATTTGGTTTGATATCATGTTAAATCGTCAATTGACCTAAAAAATTTAAGTTGATGGGGGAAAGTAAGTTTAATATTATATTATCTACTCGATCTTAAAAGGTTGATTAAGTTTAAACCTCATAGATCTTGTCTCTAACTTATTTTATATTTACATACTTTTTACGTGACAATAAACTCATATTTTTCTATTAATCTAACTTCAAAAGTTTATAATTGAGTAAAAAGAAAATAAGTAGATCATTTTAAGAATAGTTTGTGAAGGTTTAATTTAGCAAATTATAAGATTAAATTGTGACATTTAAACTTATTAGAAATTTTTTAGATTTTTTAAAAATGGTATATATATATATATGCGGAGTGGAGAGATCACACCTCAAAATTTAAAATTTGATTGCACAAATTCATGTCAATGGAATTATGTTTAAATTGACAAATTTTATTAGAATTAAGTATTAATTATATACACTAATTAAATTGATATCCTCAAATTATTTAAATCTAATGTAGAATTTAACCTCTTAAAAATTGACACTACACATATTTACCACACATAAAAAATGAATGGATGAAAGCAACATATAAATTTTAAGTTGGGGAAAAAAGTAACTTATAATTTATTTAATGTAGTTGATGTATTTTGAAAAATGAATCACTTGGTCTCGTCAAATAGAGTAAACATAAGTCTTTGAAAATTTGAAAATATTGCGAGTGGTCCCTTTGTGTGGAAGACAAAAAGATGGCACAACAAAAAAAGGAAAATAATATATGATATGAAACATCATATGTATGATGGTTAATTTATCTATGCAAAAGGAGAGATGCCTTTTTAGAAATAATGTGAAAATTTGAATTATAAACACAAATAAAGGAAAATCGTGTTTGTTTTTTTGTTTGTTGGAGTATTCAAACCTGCATAGAGGTATGCACGTTTCACTAAGAAAAAATCAAACCGTCGAATTCTTGATCAACCAATCGAGTTCGTGGAGTTTCATGAAAGGGGAAATGAATGAGCTGAGATTGCCATTGACACTACTTTGACACTGCACGCATTGTCATGTCCTAAGCAAAAGTCAAAGGACGACCCTTATGAATACCTCCACGTATATCTCTAGAGGGTAAGTAGTCCTCTCTGTGTTTAGTTAAGTTAAATACTTCATGTACTAACTTAGGTATTAGAGTGTACTCAACTCGACGTCATACCAATGCAAATACCCTTGCAAGTTAGCTCTAACTCTAGTGATGTGTTCATACCAAAGGAGTGGGTCAGAGGAGTAAGGAGAGTCCAGAATGAAATACCCGCATCAACGATATTAGTCTTTGTTGTGTTTAGTTGATAAAACAAAAACCCACCTTTCATTACTTAGAAATTTTATATTTATTTCCTACACCAACAAAGTACACATTTCTTTTCGATGACATAATCGTAAGAATTTTAAAATTAAGCATGTTTGACCTAAAATTAATGTTACGAGACACTTGGAAATACTCCCTCTCTCTCTCTCTCTCTCTCTCATTTTCCCTCTCTGTCCTAATGTCACTATGTCACACCCCTTCCCAGACTACCCTTACTACTCGGGAAGTGAGTGTGAACTAGCACACACCTGTATTCTAAAGTAACTAGATAACAATCAACTAATGTTCATGCAATCTTATTTATATGCCATATGATTCCATAGAATAACACAACTCTTCAAGTTGAGTGTTCTCTATATACATTCATAAACAAAACCCCTACAATCCCAATGAACATGTTTGACAAAATAAAGCATTTACATATACGGGGTATTTACAACTATCCCAAGGATTGGTCCTAAATAAACCCAAACGAGGATCTTCTGTAGGTTAGGCGTCCCGGACACGCTCGCTACTTGAAACGAACGAACAAAAGAAACGCGTGAGCATAATGCCCAGTGAGTGATAAACTTAAATTTTCCCAATTATTATTACACTACTTGAATTGGCATGAAACATCAAAACACCACATGTCTATATAACTAAAAATTCAAGCTAACTCATGCTATAGAACACTAGTAGTACAATTATTCTTTCTTAGTTGTGCGGAGCGATGCTCTACGTACACAACTTCGTGTACCACTTCTCATCACATCCATATACGGATACTTCCACACTCCTTCCCTTGATATATAATCCCTCAAATGCCTTCACATACTGTCCCTCAGCATTGAGTTTTATCAGAATAGAGTTCTCATGTGCCTTCACTTTTAATTCCTTCAGCACTGGGTTTCCTCTCAATACACTGCTCAAGTGCCTTCACCTGTGATCCCTCAGCACTGAGCTATTACATGCATTGATTTCCGCATGCCTTCACACATTGTCCTTGAGCATTGGAATCCACATCAACCAACTATTCAAGTGCCTTCATACATGGTCCCTCAGCACTGAATATCATATACATTCTTTAATTCTTAAAGTACAACACAATCAATCCATAACTACTCCATACGACAGATTTCACATACCCATTATTATTATAACTGGCTAAGAGTATTTGATATATTAACAAGTAATCACTCACAACTTGTCTTGGCTCTAAGTGGATTATACACCTTCCCGAGCTCTTCTTGGCCTGAGGAGCGATACCCAGCGAGAATTCAGCAAGAGTTGTGAAACGCAAAGCCCCTTTTGCGTTACCAACGACACTCGTTTCGCTGCTCAGTCTCTTGCTCTTTCAGCGATACTATTGTCGTAGCGACACAATTTTCCTTCTTTTCTTCTACTTCTTCCTTTAACCTCAAAGTCTCATAAGGAAAGTCCTCTTCGTTTGAGAGATATTCTTAAACAATCCCAAGTTGCTCCTAATCATCCTGCAACTCAGCTCCACTCTCTTCTACCTGGAGTTTAACACACATTTACTCAAATTCGGCTCGTGTATCCTTCATGGAAGTTGCTAGAAATCAAGTTAACTTACTAACCTCAAAATTTCGACCCTAACCACAGCTTCCATAGTTTGTTCTTCCCTCAGCACCGAGTGATACTCAGATTAAGTAACACCAGCTGAATTCTCCGCTCCAGCTCAAGTTTCCTCCACGAAATCGACGAGAATTCCACATCAAACTAACATAAACACCTTCTTCCACCTCCCTCCGTTGTTTAGCTTTGAAATGGGATCAACTCGAGCTCTTCTGTGCTTGGCTTCAGCAACGCATAGCCTCGATTTTTGTGTCACAACTTCCTGACACCCCATCACCGGATAGCCGACGAATGCATGGTCCTCCCGACCATTCTTCTATGCACCAATGCATACCTGCTTTCAACGCATGGTAGTGTTCAACGCATTGTAGCTTTCGACGCAGAGTGGCCTTTAACGCCCAATGGCCTCCTTCACATCTGCGACCACACCGACTTACTTTCACCAACGCATAGTGCCACCAACTCATGGCCAATACTTAGCCATTTTGCTCCCTCACAACCCAGTCAACTTTTCCTACTTAGCGCCCAACTCTTAGTCTCTCCTTAACTTGCCTTCTCACAAGGTCAAGTACGGGGCTTACACACTAGACCCATATTATTTTAGATTTTATTCCTAAGGGCTTGTTTGTTTCACGAATTTTGTCATAGGATTTCAAACAGATATTTAATTTGTTTGTTTAACAAAATTTCACTTTTTAAAACCTAGGATATTATTATATGGGAACTTTAAATCTCATTTAACATAGGTTTTTGAATACCCTCCATATATGTGGAATTTTTATAATATATCATAATTATTTAATAATTATTAATTTAATTAATTATGAAATATGAATATATTATTTAGACTTAATATATTTCAGCTAATAAAGCATCTTTAACTATTTAATATAAAATTTTATTATTAATTGATAACATTCTAGTTAATTTTATATATTAAATTATTTTTAATAATTAATTAAGGGTTGTTTTCAAATATAGGAAAAAAACCAAAATATATACAAATATAGTAAAATTTCACTGTCTATCTATAATAAACTACTATTTTTGTCTATTATGACACATATAAACTCAGATAGTAGTCTATCGCAGCCCATCACAAATAGACATTGAAATTTTACTATTGTTTGTAAATATTTTCAATATTTTTTTTATTTAAAATAATTTTCCTTAATTAAAGTTTATTAATATTTAATATAAAAATATTAATTTATTTTTATTTTAAGCGATTAAATAACTAATAAAAATAACAATATATTAAATAATGCTAAATTTAATTTATGATAACATTAAATGTTCTCTTATCTTTAATTAATCAAGTAATTATTTAATTTTGATTTTTATTAAAAATTGGTAAATCAAACATATATACATAACTTTTAGACATTAAATATCTCATGCATTTAAAACTCAAACATTTCAATTCCTGATATTTAATACCCACACCCATAAAACAATATTTAAACTATTCAAACAAGCCCTAAATAGTACTAAATCACATGTTTATGTGTCAAAACATTAATTGTTAATGCAATAAATGATCAAATTGAAAGTTTAAAAGGTTAAGAACAAATTTAAAAATGAAATTGAATTACAAGTTTAGTTCTTGAATTTTCAAGTTTGTAACTAATGAGTCCATAAACATTAAAAGTGTCTAATAAACCCATACGAACTTTTAGTTTTATGAATACTAGATTCCTAAACATTAAAGAGAAAAACAAATATAATACATCTCTTTAAGTCTTTGTAGTGTTCGAAAATTTATTGTCCCTATTGGAGAATTGAGGTCAAGGTCAAGGAAGCTCCATTTAGGTTTGGATCCCCCACAAAGAAAATCCGTGTTTCCATTTTTCTATTTACAATTATTTTAATTAAAAAGTATTTAAAAAGTAATTTAAATTGATAAATATATTAAAGTTCTATATATTATATGTTAAAGTTAGCAGTATTATTGTTTCATTTAGTAAAAAAAAAAAACTAGATTAAAAAATATTTAACAATTTAATTATGAATTTGACTATAAAGGACCAAAGACACATTCAAGCTTGGCGCACACACAAGAAACACACAAAAGACCGAGTCAGCGCTCAAGCAACGCCATTGCCAAGCATATTCAACTTCCACCACTTTCAATGACGGTCCCGCGGGCGCCTCTCCCATCTTCATCTTCATCTTCATCTTCCCCATCGTCTTTACCTCCCAATGATTTACTACCCAAACGCTTCAAGGTCATCTGGCGCGTTCTATTGATCTCCAATTTCGCCCTTTCAGGTTCACCCTACTATCTTCTTCTCCTGCATTTTCCTTTTTCCTCGCATTCTGTGAAGGGATGATTTTCTTTAATCCGAATCTTGATCTTTAACTTCCCAGATCCTGAAATGATTCTTGAAAATGAAAAAATGGAGTTTGTGATGAAAACAACCTTTATGTTCAATGTTTTGGTTTTTGCAGGCCAGGTGTTTGATGTAATGACTGCGATAAGTTTCTTTGTTTAGTTGTAAAATATGTTGCTAGTTGCTGCTTCTGCTGTGATTGGTTTGTGGAATCTCCTTGTTTGTTGTTAATGGAATTAGTTCATACTTCCAATTCCAGTCACATTAGGTAAAGCCTGAGAAATGGGGGATTAGTAACGTACAAAAGTTGATATTTATAAAGGGAAATGTATGAGAACACGCAGGACTATTGAAGTGGATATGCCCTGATCTTTATGTTCCAATTCCAAAGATGAGATTGCTGAGAAAATGTGTGTATTTTGGTTGAATGAATACTCTCATGATATGATATACTATAGCCACTACAGTGCTGTTGCGTATGCATAAAAGTTGGCTTGTAAAAATTGGTATTTGCATATGCATATGCTCCACTGTTATTCTTGAACTTCACTAGTTAGAGTATGACTCTAAGCAGTGCGGAACGTTTCTTTGAAGATGTGGTATGAATCTCATTTTACAAGGGAGGGACATTCATTAGGTTTCAACTTACAAGTGTTGAACGCTTGTAAAATTAACACTATATTTGATAGTTATTTGGATCCCATTTGGTAACTATTGGTTTTTGGTTTTTGAAAATCAAGCCTATTTCCTCTCAATTTCTTACGATGGTTTTATCTTTCTTAAGCAAAAGAGTTGAATCCTTAGCTAAATTCCAAAAATAAAACAAGTTTTTAAAAGGATTGTTTTCAAATATAGCAAAATGAGCTAAATTATTTACAGATATGGCAAAATGTGACTGTCTACTAGCGATAAACATTGATAGGTGTCTATCAATTTCTATCACTGATAGACAGTCACATTTTGCTTTATTTGAAAATATTTATAGCAGTTTTGTCATTTAAAACAATTACCCTTCTTAAAAACCACATTTTTTAGTTTTTAATAATTGGCTTGGTTTTTTAAAACATTAGTTGAAGTAGATAACAAAGCAAGAAATTTCGAGATGGAAGGGGTGTTTATAGGCTTAATTTTCAAAACTAAAAATAACTAAGCCCTATTTGGTAATCATTTTGGTTTTGGTTTTTTGTTTTTGAAAATTAAGCCTATTTCCTCCTCATTTCTTACTATGATTTGCATTTTTCTTAAGTACAATAATTGAATTCTTAGCCAAATTCCAAAACAAAAACAAGTTTTTAAAAGCTACTTTTTTTAGTTTTCAAAATTTGGCTTGGTTTTTTAGACCATTGATAAAAAGTAGATAACAAAGGGAGAAATTTGGAGGTGAAAGTAATGTCTATAGGCCTAATTTTCAAAAACAAAAACCAAATGGTTACTAAATGGGGCCTAAATCCTTACCAAATGGAGATTTTGGTTTTTGAAAATTAAGCTTATAAACACTACTTCCACCTATAAGTTTGTCCATTTTGTTATCTACTTTCTATCAATGTTTTAAAAAATAAAGCCGAATTTTGAAAATAAAAGCAAGTAGTGTTTAAAAATTTGTTTTTGTTTTCGAAAGTTGACTATGAATTCATATATGTTTCTTTAAGAAAGCTAAAAACCATAGTATGAGAATTGAAAGGAAGAAAACATAAAATTTCAAAAAGAGAAAATTAAAAGCAAAATCATTCTTAAACAGGGCCTAAACTTGTGTTTTTCCAACTAAGAGACCCGAATCAAAGAGAGTAGGATTGCCTATTCTATTTCGAAGTCACGTGATCCTCCATCTGATTAGTCTATGAATTGGCAACAATCAGTTTGGGAAGGTGGTCGTTCTTGTTAATCAGGAAAAAAGATTCTCATTTCTCTATATTGAACATCTCACGTCAGATTCATAACCAATCTGAGATTCAGGGAAGGCGTACAAATTTTGATTAGATCTGTCCAATTCACATATACTTTCAATCTTTTAATGGTGGGGGGACACCAAGCAGAAGAGAGAGGAAGATGTAATCTCTTCAATTTCTCATCTAAGTAAGGTACAACTTTAGATGATTCCTTCCTTAATTGGTCCTTTGATGAGGAGGTTATTCAAGATCAGCTATTCAATTTTCCTTTCCTGAAGAACCAAGAAAATTTTACTGAGTTTTGAATGTGAATTCTGCCTATATACACTGTCCTGTGTTTCTCTTTGGTTTGAGTCTTTGGAGTCCTTGGATAAGTATTTCCAAGACTTGGTTACATTGTAGATTCTATTGCTGTTTTAAACCTGGTATTGACAGTAGATTTTCAAATTGGAAGTCCTTGGCTTGAGATATTGGTTTTGAACTCAAAATTACCTAGTTTTTTCAGAATTGTGTTACCGCCTAATGGTTCGGCCTTTGATCATTGGGTTGCAGAATCTTTGTCATGGTCTGTCTCCTTTGTCAATTGCTGAAAGATGAAGTTTTCCTGGGTTTCTAGATTTTTCTAAGTTCTTTATCGGGTAAAAGAATAGCTTTGCATCCAGATCGTTGAAGTTGGAGCTTTCTTCAACGGAAGATTCACTCCCTCTCTCTTTGCTTGTCATTTAATCTTTGTACACTCTGCTTGGTTGACAACGAAGGGCTTCACCTTCTTTTTAAGTGCTATTATTGGTTGTAATTGCTATATTTTGTTTTATTTTGTTTATTATAATTGGAGTATTAGTCTTTTCTCATTTTATGATTTATGAATCTTTTTTCATTTTATGATTTATGAATGAAAAGTCTAGTTTCTTTATAAAAAAAAAACTAGAATTTTGGTAGGAGTGACATACTGCAACCACTGGCCACGTGACCAATTTTACTTTACTAACTTCAAACATTAGTTGGAATTTGGATTATATGTTAGCAATTAAGACATCTACACCTTTATGCAACATCGAAAATTTAAATCCCTCCTACCACCCACATTTTGTGTAATAAAAAAACTTCAAACATTAGTTTGTGACACATGTGTATTTCATGCATTGCAGCCTACATGTTTGCAAGTGCAAGGAAGAAACATTTTGATCAACTGGAGAATGGTCAAGTAGAAAAACAAAATGATAATGAAGTTATTACAGAAATCCCCTCAACACTTGTGGTAGATACCACTGGCATAGTTACTGAGAACATGTTGGAAGATCAGCAGCAACAATCAAACCAGTGGATGGACAGTGGTTGGAGAGAAAAGTTAGGTTTTAGTAAAAGAGTGAATTGATGGTGAGATGCTGATTCTTTAACAGTTCATTCTCTCAAAACTGATTAGAGCTCATCCGGGTAAATATGTTCAGTTGCTGAAAATTTTTGTTTTTAAGACTATTTTGTAGGAGAATGATATCTTCTTGTAGATTTGTTTACTTGTAACATAATTCAAAGAATGTTAGTTCATATTATAACCATTTTGTTCTTTTTTTTTGGTAAGTTTCTTGTAAGAAATAGTTTTCTTTTCCTCCGACATAACATAGGCATAGGCATAGTTCAACTGGCATGAACCCCCACCTCACATATTGTCAAAAAAAAAAAAAAAAAGAGTAAAAAAGAATAATAAAAAAAAAAATAAGAATTTTTTAATATTAAGACCTAAATAATTTTTAAAAAAAAAAAAGAAAAAGAAAAAACTCTAGGCCCATTTTGTTATTGAGTTTTTTTTTATTTTTTCTTTTTTTTTTTAAATTTATTCTTGTTTTCTTCCAATTTTTTTATTTTGTTTTTTTTTTTAATTTTTAAAATAAAATTTTAATTTATAAAAAAAAAAAAAAAAAGAGTAAAAAAGAATAATAAAAAAAAAAATAAGAATTTTTTAATATTAAGACCTAAATAATTTTTAAAAAAAAAAAAGAAAAAGAAAAAACTCTAGGCCCAATTTGATAATGAGCTTGTTTTTATTTTTTCTTTTTTTTTTTAAAATTTATTCTTGTTTTCTTCCAATTTTTTTACTATGATTTTGTTTTTAAATTTAGGGTAATTAGTTCAAATGATAAAAATGCTGAATATGTTTACAAATAATAGTAAAATATCACAGTTTATCGACGATAGACCGCAATAGACTACATCGTGACACAGATAGACATATATAGTAGTCTATCGCAATTTATCGCAAATAGATAGTAAAAGTTTGCTATATTTTTTTAATATTTTGGTTCATTTTCCTATATTTGAAAAGATCCCTTAAATTTATTAATTTTTTCTTCTAATTTTCTAACTATAGTTTTCATTTTTCTGAAAGAAACATTTGAATTCTTAGTAAAAAAAAAAAAAAAAAAAAAAAAAAAAAAAAAAAAAAAAANCAAGACTTAGCTTGGTTTTTTAAAACATTGGTAAAAAGTAAATAGCTCACCCCAGCCCCGCCAAAATAATAATAATAATAAATAAAGTAGTATTTATGAGTTTAATTTTCAAAAACTAAAACCTAAAAACCAAATAATTATTTGACGAGAGCTTAAAAGTTCTCATTTTTTTACAATTTTGCTTTTTAGTTTCTTGTTATTAAAATTTATGTGTGTTTCCTCCCAATTTTTCAATTATGGTTTTTTTGTTGAGAAAACCTCCCACCACTACTGCAAGAATAAGTAGAAAAATAACAGAGAAATTTAAAGAAAGTAATAAAATTGGAAACACAAAAATTAACGTTGAAAACTCTAAATAGAAAATTTTCATTATGTGAAAAGTTATTACAATCACACAAAATAATTATATTTTTTTATCGTGTTTCTAACTAGGACAATTTAAAACAAGAGATATAGGCTCTTTATATAGTGCTTTAAGCCATCACTTCCTTGAATTTTTCCTTCTAATATTTTGACAAACTCAACAATTTTCACCTTTGTTAAATAAACACTTGAGTTTTTAGTTAAATTAAAAAAAAAAAAAAAAAAAGTTTTTTGAAGCTGCCTAAAAAAAACGAGTTTTTTCAAGCTGCCTTATTAGATTTTCAAAACTTGACATGATTATGTGAAATAGTAGTTTAAAGTGAACAACAAAATAATGAAACTTATGAGTAAAAGTGATGGTTATAAGCTTAAATTTAAAGAAAAAAATAAATAACTAAAAAACGAAGGGTTACAGAAGGGCTTAAAAATTGATGTTGAGAATTTGAACAGGACCAATCAAATTGGTTTGGTTTAACGGGACCGAGCCAATTAAAAATGAAATTACGTTGAATTGGTAAATTATTTATTATTATTTAGGAATATTTAAAATATTAATACAAGTATATAAATAAATTTAACGTAAAAATTAAATTTTTTTACTCGTTTATAATCTATCAAAATGACCATGTTGCCCTCTCTATAGGCCATAAGTTCGATACTTCATCCCTACAGTTATCGTACTTGATAAAAAAAAATTAACTTGATTGCAGTTTCTTCACAGTTTGATTTTTTTTTTCTTGCCAAAATGATAAGTTCATCTAGTATAAAACTTTGTATTGACTTTGAGATAAATATTCGATTATTCAACTCCACCTATTTATATTATCAAAACAAAATTAATTGGCTTATTAATTTTGATAAAAATAAACCACTAATTTTATCAAATCAAGTTTTGTATAAATAAACCTACTATGACAATTGAATAATTCTATCAAAATTCAAATTTTGTATCAAACATATAATTTATAATATAGATATTCCAACTTTGTCATTCATTTAAAAAATATTTTTATTCTTTCAAAAGTTTCAATATTATTTTTACTATTTTATAAAATTTTGAAATTAAGAGAAATTTTTTAAAATTTCAAAAGAGAAATAAAACTCGAAGCGGTGTAAAAATGACTAGAATCAAAATTTGGATCCTCAAGCGAGAAATCTGCACTACAATAATTTTCATGAAAGTTTGTTGTTTTTGTATTTTATTAAATAATCAACTTATTTAAAATAATTTTACAAAGACGAATATAAGATTAAATAGATACCAACGCAACCGACGAAAGAAAGAAACTGAAAAGGAAAATAAATTTAAGACCGATTAAAATAAACTTGTATTAATTTGAAGACAAATCTTATTCTTCAACTTCACATGTTCATGTTGTTTAAAAAAATTTATTTAATAATGTTGTTCAAAATAAAATAATATAAAACTCTCTTAAAATTCACTCATTTTAAGGAATCCACAATTGAAACCGAACCGAACGCAATAAGAGCCACTTTGGTTTGATCGATTTGGTGGTTCATAAACCCTAAATCGAACCAAACCAATTCGCACCCTATAATAAAGACGTCCGAGCAAAAACCCCTAGGACTGGGCGACTGAGTTTCTTCTCCATTCACAAGCTTCCTCCTCGGAGAGAACAACATCAGTACGTAAAAATGGTTCGGAGAATCAAAAACCGTAAGAAAGTCAAGAGAAAAAGCAAGGTTCAGTTTCTTCTGAAGCCCTAATTCCAATTCTTCAGTGAAATCGAGAGTTTTCCTAATCTCCTTTTCTTTTTCTTGCAGGGCTCGAGGAATGGGGTTGGAGCTTCTTCTTCTTCGATACCCTCCATGCCAGCAAAGGTCTGGCAACCGGGAGTGGACAAGTTGGAAGAAGGAGAAGAGCTTCAGTGTGACCCTTCTGCGTACAACTCTCTCCATGCCTTCCGCATTAGTTGGCCCTGTTTGAGGTATTGTGAACTTTTGCTTAATTTTCACGTTACACGATGATGGTTAAATTTTAAGTTTAGCTCTTTGATTATTTGGGAACGTGGATTTTTTAATGAATTTAGAACCAACGTACTAGGGGGTATAACGATAATCGTGTTAGGGATAGCCAATGCGATGACTAACTATATCACAAACAACAAACTCAAACTAACTGTACACATTTTATAAAGTATCGCGATAGGATGCCATGTAGCCCTAATGCTATGGCTATCTTTATGAAAGACTCTTGTGACATAAGCAAAATGTTAGATTTCATACATTTGTGAAAGGTGGGTTATCAATCATAAAGACTTTGGTGAAAGCGTCATCCCTACAAAAATCTCCAGCATAGATTGTCATCCGTTAATTTCTGTTTTCTAATTGTTAACTTTTAGGATTTTCAGCTGGCTGTGATGATCGGAGTTATTGAGATTGAACCTGCCAGTGATGGGAAATAATACTCTATCAATCCAAATTAAGCTAACCAATTCAAATGATACGAATTCCAAATAAAGTGGAATAAACAATTCGAAATTTGCAGGCTTAGAAGAATAGAAAAACTAAGATCATATAATGTGCCGGAATTTAATATTTCTTCTTGTGAAGCATAGTGTAACATTGAAAAGCCTGGTCTTTTAGGGATGGTTCAAACATTATTTCTGTTGAATACTAATGGATATCATAGCTTTCCCATTTAGTTTATGTATATTTTTGGCTGTTTTTATTTAAATTTACGGTTTGAATTGGTTATATGTTTGTAGCTTTGATATCGTTCGTGACACATTAGGCTTGGTGAGGACAGAGTTTCCACACACTGTTTATTTTGTAGCAGGGACTCAGGTGAGTTTGATTAGTTGAAAGCCTTTTATTTTGTCTGAGTTGTGGATTTCTTTACCTGGAATAGGGAATGTTTCCTTCTGGTTGGAAGTATGGGATTCTGTGGATGTACTCATTTTAATTGGGGACGAATGTGTGTGTATTATATATTTGATGATAGTTTTAGAGAATAAATTAGTTAAGCTATATTTTTTCCGTTAATTATTTTCATGATATCATCCTTTTGGAGGAATGAAATAAGAATTCTCCACATTGGGAAAAAGGGACTTATGGTTTCTATTATTTTATTTATTTATTTACATTTGGCATTCACTTCATTGTTTTTAATTTAAGCCAATAATTTCAAGATATTGTGGTCTTTGTTTTGCAGGCAGAGAAAGCTTCATGGAATTCTATTGGAATATTTAAGATATCTAATGTTTCTGGAAAGAGACGTGAACTATTACCCAGTAAACCAGTGACAGATGACACTGACATGGACAGTGATAGCAGTGACAGTGATGAGGATGGTGAAGGTGAGGAGGATGGTGGATCTAAGGCACCAGTTTTGCAGGTATTATGATGTTAAATTAATGTGTTTTTCATTGCTTCCCATTCAATGTATCTTACCTTGATTTTAATGTGTTTGTATTTATACTTTTTTCGTCAACAGGTGCGCAAGGTAGCTCATGAAGGATGCGTAAATCGTATACGTGCCATGCAACAAAATCCTCATATATGTGCATCTTGGGCTGATGGTGGCCATGTTCAGGTTAGACTTGATTTATGCTCTCTAATTCTCGAGCTTGTCCTTGTGACTTTGGATACTTCAAGTTTTCAAGGATGACTACATGTACCCTTATATTTGTCTTTATTTTTATGGGGAAGGGTCAATTCTATTTCTTTTCTTTTCTTTTACGCAAAATTTCCCATGTTTCTGGACTGAGCAAAAAGTTTATATGCATTTTTTATTATAATCTGTAATGATAAAAATAGGCATTTTAGCTTTTTAGCTTTTATATAGTTTTATAGTGTGTACTTTTTGATTACGCAGATTTGGGACTTCAGCTCTCATCTCAATACTTTAGCAGGATCAGACGCTAAAGTTTCCCAGGGAGAATCTTCAGTTTTTAATCAGGCTCCATTGATTTTGTTCAAGCACAAGGATGAAGGTTATGCTTTAGACTGGAGTCCACTTGTTCCTGGAAGGCTGTTGTCTGGTATGTGTTGACTTTCTTACCATTATAACTAGTAAACTTTATTGACTCTCAGTGGCCGTTTTATACTGATACTTTTGTTCATTTTTGTAAGGGGATTGTAAAAATTTTATTCATTTGTGGGAACCTTCATCTGGCACTTCGTGGAATGTCGATGCTGCTCCATTGGTTGGACATTCTGCTAGCGTTGAAGATCTGCAGGTATACTTTAATTCTAAATGATCACATTTCCTTTCCTAAAAAAAAAAAAAAAAAAAGAAAAAAGAAAGAAAGATCACGTTTCCTTCAAACAAAAGTTTCTGACACCTCCTTTTGAATTTGAATTCGTGCAGTGGAGTCCTACGGAACCTCATGTATTTGCCTCTTGTTCTGTGGATGGGAATATCGCAATATGGGACGTTCGTTCAGGGAAGTCTCCTGCAGCCTCTTTTAAGGCACACAACGCGGATGTGAATGTTATTTCATGGAACAGGTAGAGTTAACAGTTTAGTATCTCCTCTATCTTTGTTTCATTTTCTTTTTCCAATATGGCTCATGCAATTATATTATGTCACTAGACTTGCAAGCTGCATGTTGGCATCTGGATGTGATGATGGAACATTTTCTATTCGCGATCTCCGATTGCTCAAGGTAAGTCTTATGGTAGTGTTAGACTCGAAGTAAGCTTAAATATAGAACACCTTGCAAGCATATATTCTCTTTTGTACTAGTTGTCATTTTCTTCCTTCTGTAATTGGCAGGAAGGAGATTCTGTAGTAGCGCATTTTGATTACCATAAATACCCCATCACGTCGATAGAATGGAGTCCACATGAAGCCTCAACACTGGCAGTTTCATCAGCCGACAACCAGTTGACGTAAGTCACATCGATAACCTATTTAGCATTGATCAGGGATGATTATTTGTTACTAAACTCAAATTATTATTGGTCTTAACCTTTTTCCCATTTCTTCCAGAATATGGGACCTCTCTTTGGAAAAGGATGAGGAAGAAGAAGCAGAGTTCAAAGCAAAAACCCAAGAACAAGTAAATGCACCAGAAGATTTACCCCCACAACTTCTATTTGTTCATCAGGTACCCTTTTGCATCTTCCATCTTTTTTTATATTCTAACATAATCATCAAAATTCTTGATTGAGCCAATCATGTAAATCGACATACATACATATATATATACGATCTCACGGTTTCTGCTCACTCATCAGGGTCAAAAGGACTTGAAAGAATTACATTGGCATGCTCAAATTCCAGGGATGCTTGTTTCTACTGCTGAAGATAGTTTTAACATTCTCATGCCTTCAAACATTCAAAGTACCCTTCCTTCTGATGCTGCTGTTGCTTGAATGTTTGAGATAATGTTCATTATTTTCGTTACTAGTTGAGCTGAGCTGTGAGGTTGACTCTTTATGTTTTCCCTAAAATTGTGCCCCCTCCCATTATAGGAATGTCAACTGATTTTTATTTTTATTTTTTTGAAGGAAAGTAATTATCATGTGTATTATATTTATTATCAAAGTTATATAAAAAAGCTGTTTTTGTTTTTGTTTTAATTTTTGTTTTTTTAGTGTTTCTCTCAGCGCTGGGAATTCTGTAGTTACATAGGTTATCTGCGAATGAAACTGAAGAAATACTTAACTGATGGAAATATATCATTTATTAAACTGAATTTATCAATTAAAATTTCTCTTGGCTACTTATTTGTATCTGAAAATTAGATTTGAAAACCTTTTTTTTTTCTGTTTTTTAGAAAACTTTGTAATATTATTGTTTCCTAAAACTAATTGATCCTTGCAATATGATTTATAAAATTTAATCGAGAAAGTAGATTAATAACAGGTTATTTTGATATAATAATGATAAAAATAAATCATATTTGAGTATATGAATTTCAAGTTTGTTTTGTTTTGACCCATTCTTTGTCTATTAATTTAGTCTTTAAGATTTTAAGTCTAATTCTATTTTATTCTTTAAAATTTTGTAACTCTATTTATCTTTAGGTTCTTTTCTTATATAACAAAATGATTAAATTTATTTGTAAATATAGTAAAATGGTAAAAAATAATCTATCACTTTCTATTGGTTTGAAAAAACTTTATATTTTTTATTTTTGTTTTGTTTTTGCTAGGTTTGAAAATATTTTTAGTAATTTTGTCATTTAGAACAATTACCATAGTTAAGGTTGTTTTGGTAATTATTTGACTATTTGTTTTTGAAAATTAAGTTTATTTTCTTGCAATTTCTTATAATAATTTTTTTTTTTTTAAGTAAAAGAGTTGAATTTTAAATTAAATTTCAAAAACATAAATCAGTTTTTAAAAACTACCTTTTTTTTTTTTTTTTTTTTTTAATAATTGGTTTGGTTTTTGTAAAACATTGGTAATAGTGGATAACGAAGCAAGAGTCTTTTCAAAAATTAAAAACAAAGGCTCTTGTTTTTTGTTTCTGTTTTTGAAGATTAAGCTTATAGACATTATTTCTCCCTTCAAGTTTTTTCCTTAGTTATCTAGTTTTTATCAATTGTTTTAAAACCCAGGCCAAAATTTAAAAACTATAAAAATAGTTTTTAAAAACTTGTTTTTGTTTTTGAAATTTTGTTTAGAATTCAACTATTGTACGTGCAAATCAATGTAAGAAATATGGAAAAAATAGACTTAATTTTCAAAAATAAAAAACCAAAAACAAAATTATTACCAAATGGAGCCTAAGTAAGTTTAGGTATACTTATATTTTTTTTTTATAGTATAATTGAAGTTTATAAAATTTGAACCATAGATCTCGTGGCCACTAACATATTCAGATGCAAGCAGAGCTACACTCACTTCTAGCACGTCAATATATATTTTTTGAATCCAAACCTCTAGCTATTAGTATAAATGGAAGCCAAATATGTGATATGTAACCACTACCACTAGGCAACCAAATCTTACTAAAAATTCGAAACATAACCTACCAGAGGTCTCCCCATGAAAACAAAATTTAGAAAATGGGCACTTGTGATTCTCTTTCCCGTCGAAAGTTAGATAAAGAAATGCACGTTTTATTTTTAAATTGTTAAAATCATTTTTTTTAGATTCAAAATCACTTCAAATCAAATATCTAGTCACTCGAAATTGATTTAATATTTAATTTCCCACTCTAAACACAATCGTAGTGCTATTAAAATTGATATTGAATTATTAAAAGCGAAGAAATAGCACGAAGAGAGGAGGGACTAAGGATTTTTGTACATATGACCCCTTTACAAAAGCACAAATGAAATTTGGTCTTCTACTAAAGTAAGCGTGCTATGAAATTACCGATTCAACCTACAAATGGACTGAGAGCAAACGTGAATCTTGTTTTTTCCTCTCGCTTTTCGCTCCTTTGTTTTTTTCCCTCATCAGGCAAAAGAAGATAAAAGAAGAAGAAAAACACATGAAAAAGAAAAGAAGAAGAGGATGCAGAACCAACAATGCAGAAGAGAAGAAGAAGCACGCAGAAAGTGTAAAAACGAAGAAGGAAAAATGATGTCGTTGAGGTTAAAGTGGTAATTTCACGAGGTAATAATGAGAGTAAGTGTAAAAAGCCCAGAAGAAGAAGAAGCTGACCCAATTCTCATCCTTATTTGGGCTTTTCTCTCTTTTCCTCATCCTCCTTACAGAACTCTTCATTGCGCCACCTCCACCACCGAAGCCACTAACCGCCGATTCTGCAACTGTTCTCGTTTTCCACTAAATATAACACAAATTCCTACTTCATCTCCTTCTTCTATCTCTTCTATTCGAACGAATCAATCGCCAATTTTGCGAAAATGGCGAGTTATTTATGGAGGAAGTACGCCGATTATGTCTACACCAAATGGGAAAGGACGATTCTCTGGGATATGGTCGATCCCTACAGGCGACCTAAATCCTTTACGCCTTTGGTTTCCATTTATATTGCTGCTTTTTACACTGGGGTCGTCGGCGCTGCCATTACTGAGCAACTTTACAAGGTAATTTCTCTACTGTTGCTTCCTTTTTTTTTTTTTTTTTTTTTTTTTTTTTTTTTTTTTT
>QLSR01000224.1:3686590-3710177 GCA_031780015.1 Citrullus colocynthis
AAAAAAAAAAAAAAAAAAAAAAAAAAAAAAAAAAACTCATGAGCTGGCCATTAAAATAAGACCAGCTTCAATTTTTTATATTAGGTCAATTTAATAAAAAAAATCCGCAATAAAATTTAGGTTAAGTTTTGGATTATATTTATTTTTAGTTTTGTAATTTTTGGTTAATTTTTTTTTTTTTTTACTTTCAATAAATCTAAATTTATTCATTCAAATTAATTTTAATTAAAATTAGTTAAACAATAATACTAATAATTTTGAGGAAAAAACGATACTATAGAGATATATTTTTACAAATTATAAAGAGTAAAACTAATTTTGTTTTAATTTAGGAATTTAAAAATAATATATAGATTAAAATTAAATATTTAAAAAATGCATTAAAAAAAAAAAAACAGTATCTTTTACTTAAAATAAGGTTAGGTGCTACTTCCACTGTGAATTTTTTACCACAATTACTAATGGAATCATCTAGACCATCATCCCCTCAATTATTTTTTAACTTTTATTTTTTTTGAGAAGGACTATATGATTAATTTGAAAACGTAATATTTGAACTATTTAATTAATTTTTTTTGTCTAACATAATGACTATTACTCTAATGAAACAATAATTAAATTGTATATGATTTGGACATAAACTTTCAATAAATATAAATCTAAGATCATCGTCATATTTTACCAATATTTACTAATCTATTAAAATTAAAAATAACTAAAGTGAATTTAGCTCAACAGTAATTAGTACGACGTACCTCTTTAGAGGTTGGAAGTTCGATCCACATCCCATCCCGCAGTAATTAATGTACTTTACTAAAAAAAATCAAAATAAAAAAGAAAAAGATATTTTCTCCCATTACATTGGTCTTTATTTTCATGTACTATAAATTATTCAACTAGTTCTCTAAACCGACAATTATGATAGTGTGTCAATCATGACAAATTTAAAATCTTAATAAATAAATAAAATATTATCATCAAATAATTACAAGTATGACATAAATAATTTCTTTAAAAAAGGCATAAATAGAATAAAATGGTGGGTGGTCCAAAATCTAAATAAGATGACGATGAACCAATCTTTTTCTTGGCTAAACCATTGCCTCATCTATGACCTTTCACTTTAATAAAGCATTTTTCATGTTTTTTGTTGGTCCTTTTCTTCTTGAGGTTACTAAATTTAGCTTGTACAAAAAGTGTGAAATGTTTATTTGCTTATTTATTTATTTTTAATGTTCGTCAATATTGGTATTTATGGTCCGTTGGATAACTTTTTAATTTTTTGTTTTTTGTTTATGTTTCTTATGTTTTAAGAAACAGACTTGTTTGATAATTGTTTCCGTTTCTTGTTTCTAAACTTTAAGAAACATTTCTATAAAAGGAATAACAAAAGATAGTTTCTCCTGTTTTTTTCTATTTCTATTTTACCATTCTCACAAGTAACCATAGATAGCTTTTTGTGTATTGGTATCTGGTGCTTATGATAATTAACTTTCTTATGCCCGTCATGAGGCTTGATTCCCCACCTTAAACAAATTTTTTTGACATTCTTTATTTTTTTGAAAAATCTGTTTTTTCATTACATTTCTTTATCTTTATTTTTTTATTTATAAATTTTGTTATTTACAAAAATAATTCTCCCATATTTATATTTTATCTTATTTTTAATTTTAAAATTCTCCAATATTTAGATTTACAACCACGACATTTCTGTATTTATATAATTAAGTTGGATTTGACTTGGCATCATTTAATTTAAGACAAATAATTCGAGTTAGAAATGACAGTGTTGATCAAATTTGGGCAACATATGAAGCATATGATACAACTTTGTAATTATATTTAGTTGTCATAAAGACTTACTTTTATTAGGTGACATAAATAATATTTGTTTCGATGTTTAATGCATGACATATCTTCTTCTTTTATATTATATTGTCAAAAAAAAAAAAAATTTTTATAAATAAAAAAATAAAGATAAAGAAATGTAATGAAAAAACAGATTTTTCAAAAAAATAAAGAATGTCAAAAAAATTTGTTTAAGGTGGGGAATCAAGCCTCATGACGGGCATAAGAAAGTTAATTATCATAAGCACCAGATACCAATACACAAAAAGCTATCTATGGTTACTTGTGAGAATGGTAAAATAGAAATAGAAAAAAACAGGAGAAACTATCTTTTGTTATTCCTTTTATAGAAATGTTTCTTAAAGTTTAGAAACAAGAAACGGAAACAATTATCAAACAAGTCTGTTTCTTAAAACATAAGAAACATAAACAAAAAACAAAAAATAGTTATCAAACAAATTTATGTTTCTGTCTTTTTTTTTCCAAGAAACAGGAAACAATAATAGTTATCAAACATAGTTTTGTTTCTTATTCTAAAAGAAGAAAAAACAAGAAATAAGAAATAGGAAACGGGAATGTTATCAAACGAGTCCTTAGTAATTTTTTCATCGACATTTCTGTAAAGTTGAGATTGTTTTTTTCTTCTTCTTTTTTTTTTTGGCATTGACATCTCAAAAAACTATAAAACCTATCAACATTATAAGTTTCAAAATTTATTTGAAACTTTTTAAATTGACATATATGATTTGATTTAATATGTTTTTGTATAGGGTGATGAATCCTTTTGATAAAATGATATTTAGGCACTTAGATTTTCATATTGTTTCATAATTACTTATTAGTTGGTGCTAGCTTGCTAGCATTTACATGTGTAACTTGGGTATTTTTACCTACCAAAGTAATTGACCCTTTGCTATTTTCCAAATGAAACTATCCTTGCAAGTTATAATGTTTTTTTCCCTAAATAAGAATAAAGTGAGTGAAGAGAGATTCACATGTAGATGAGAAGTACAAATCAACCATAATTATTGATTGAATGTTTAGTTTTTATAGAGTTAAAAAACAATCATTAATCATAAAAAACCAAAAGAAAGTTGTTTTATGATACTTTTTTAATATATAAATAAGCCTTTTTTTCCTTTTCCTTCACACACACATACATACATACTCAGGATTGAACTAAAACACCTCTCATATAGTCCACGCGAGCATAACTTAATTAACATCTAGGAAGCACATATAGTTCCTATTGTGATATTTGATATGGATACATCCAAATACATGGCAGATACATGTTTGATACGTGATTTGAAGTATCTGATTTTTTTTTTTTTTTAATCTCTCTACCCTTCATAGAAATTAATGATTATTCTTGATGGTAAATCTATATAAATTAATATATTAATGTCAACATGCAATGACATCCATTTATATTATTAATACCTTAAGATCTAAGGTTCGATTTTCCACCCAATAAATAAATAAATAAACCAATTAGTATATTGACTTCTCCTTTTAATAATCTTCGTAAAAGTAATTTTAATAGAAGAATGATGAACCTAACATAAAGTTGTCTTGTTTTCTCTCTTTTCTTTATGGAAAGTTTTGAAGTTTAGATGAACACTTCAAGTCATAGTTTTATTAATTGAATTTTATCATATATAATAAATATCAAAATCAACCCATAACTTTTTCTTGTTGGTTTTAGGCTAAATTAAAAAAAAAAAAAAAAATTATTATAGATAGAAAAAAATATCAAACTATTTATAAATATAGCAAAATTTTACTTTATATTTATGATAAACCGCGATAGACTCAAATAGACATCTATCACTTTACCAGATAGACACAGATAGATATCTATCTATGTCTATCGCAGTTTATCAAATATAGAAAGTAAATTTTGTTATATTTGTAATTATTTTTAACAGTTTTTCTATTTTTAGGAACATTCCTAAAAATAATAATAATAATTTTTAAAAAAAATCCCTAAACACTGCCCTTTGTTTTAAAAAATAAGTCATTTTTGGAAGAAATTGGAGTGTTTGACAACCACTCAAAGTAGTTTTTCAAGTGCATTTTAATAAGTTTTTATAAAAAAATATATATTTAACTAAAAATGAATTTTTTTAAAAACATTTTTTTTCTTAAGTTAATTCAAACAGACCTAAATATTTTAAAGTTAAACTATAGTTGGAATAGAAATTTTTTAGAATTCTAAATGAGAATTGGGATCTTGATCAAGTGTGGAGAGACCTAAAACACTTCGAAGATGTTTGTATCTCAATAATTATTCTAGTCACCAACCACATCATTTTAAATCCCAAATTTTTACTCTAAAATTACTTTTGAAACATCAAAGGTAACATTGTTCTTATAACTTCTAAAATAATGTGAATATCTCTTTAGACAAATAGCAAAGTTTCAGGATAGCTTTTATAATTTAGTTAAAAATTGACCTATAGGTCTCTCACAAAAAAATATAAATAAATAAATTTTTTTATTTTATTTTATTTTTTAATGGAAGAATGTTCCATAATCCACTTGATGGGACTCTATTGCTGATAATGCACCTATCAATCATAATTTTCTTTACAGAATGCCTAAAAATAATTGCAATTTGCCCAAAATATTGGGCTTCTCCTGTTGGTTGATTTGCATCTGGTATTTATTGGTATTTCTACATCTCTAAAAATTTGAAATCGATATATTCAATTACATCGTAAATAAAAAATTGTCGGAAGAACATAAAAAATAATAATAAAATGTTACTAATATAAATATAGTATAAATAATAAATATGTCAATTTGTTAAAAAAATATAAAATATTTATTTATTAATCTAAATATTTTTTGTTTTTTTATTTTTATAATTTTCTTAAAAATATACATTTACACCAGCATATCGATATTTTTATTGACAATTCCATAAAATTGAGATATTGATATTTTGGTCAATAACGACTTCGTAAATCTTATTTTGATTTTACCTAGTTAAATGGGTGGAGTCAACTCGTGATTTTTTCCATCATTTTCAAACATAAACCATCCTAATTTTATAAAGATATGTTATTATTTATTTTCGAGGCAACTCGCTCATGTTTTAAAGAAAAATATATTTTTGGTTCTTAGGTTTCAAAGTCATATTTTAGGCCCTGTTTTATTTCTAAAAATTAAACCTATAAACACTACATTCACCTCCAAATTTCTTTTTCTGTTGTCTAGTTTTTACCAATCGTTTAAAAACCAAGCCAAAATTTGAAATTAAGAAAAATAGCTTTTAAAAATTTATTTTTGTTTTTGGAATTTGGCTAAGAATTCAACCATCGTACAAAGATCCAAGGCTTAATTTTCAAAAACCAAAAAAAAAAAAAAATTAAATTTAAAAAAAAATTGAGGTTAAAAGTGTAAATTTTGAAGTCTAGGGAACTAAATTGAAACAAAGCTCAAATTTCACGGGTAAAATTGAAACATTTTGAAATTTAGGGACCAAATTGATATTAAACTTAAAACTCAAGAACTAAGGCCCCGTTTGGTAACTATTTCGTTTTTTTTTTTTTTTAAATTTAATTTTTTTTTTTTTTATAAAAAAAAAAAAAAAAAAAAAAACGAAATAGTTACCAAACGGGGCCTTAGTTCTTGAGTTTTAAGTTTAATATCAATTTGGTCCCTAAATTTCAAAATGTTACAATTTTACCCGTGAAATTTGAGCTTTGTTTCAATTTAGTTCCCTAGACTTCAAAATTTACACTTTTAACTTATTTTTTTCCCTAAACACTTATTCAATATTAAGCATTAACGTCTATTAATTAATTTAAAATTTAAAAAAAAATTGAGGTTAAAAGTGTAAATCTCAAAATCTAGGGATTAAGTTGAAACAAAACTCAAATCTGAAGAGTAAAATTGTTACATTTTGAAACTTGTAGACTAAATTGAAACCAAGTTCAAAACTTAAGGACTAAAAGTGTGCAATATTTTGAAATCTAGGGATCGAATAAAAACTAGACACAAAACCTTGAAAAAAAATTACTTTTTTCCTTTTTAAATAAAGAAACTTTATGGTTGAATAAAAAGTTATATGTAATTCAAAATTAATTAGAACTATTTTATAGAATCTACCGGTCATAAGTCACAAAAGCTACAACACATTACATGTTAAAGACTTTATTTGTATGTTCAAAGTCATCCATATAGAATCAAAATATCCTAACTTGACAACACTCACTTATAGGAATCATATACAATAATCTTTATATATTCCAACACACAAATCATATAAATAGATACTTATCCAAGCATCTCATAAAATTCTTTATAAATTTTGACTACAATACAAGTAGAAGACTATATCTAAATATTATGTTGGAGTATTTGGATGCAAGCATCTAAAGATATGTTAGAATCCAAATTCCCTACAACACATATGATTTGTAAAGTTTCATTTTATTAAGTCAAATTATAATTTAGAATAAACAATGTGGTTACTGAGTAATACTCTTTGTACAACTAAGCTTAACATATAAATTATCAATTTAAATATAGCTCAATTAGTTAAGACATTATATTCACGTCTAGAAGATTGTAAGTTCAGATCTCCATCTTGTATATTATAAGTCTGTCAAATTTCTATTAACATATCGATATTTTTATCTCTATTTCTGCATGGCATTGAGTTTGACATCGACACAAGAGATGAATTGACATTTCTATTATATCATTAAAAAAATGAATGAAATATTTAAATTAAAAAAAATGTCACATTAATTTGGGTATAATAAATTATAAGAAGAAAAAATATATATATTTTTTGTCCTTAGGTTTTGGGTTTAGTTTTTATTCCGTCTTTAGTTTTTTACTTTGGGTATTCATGGATTGGGTTGACATGCTTTTTAAATGCAACCCGATTGAGTTTCTTCAACCTTAATAATAAATAATGAACTCAACCCAACCATAAAACATTTGGGTTGGGTTGGGTTGATTTAGGTTACTCATGTCGTTTATTTGTATTTGAAGAAGAACACAACCTCCAAGTTAACAAGAATTGCACACACTTTGATACTTAAATCAGTAAGTTTATAAAATAGGTCTTGTTACGAGATTTCTAATGGACTCTTCTATCACTTTCCTTCCATATTCATAGGGTGGGATGACCTAATGCTTCTCCAATTAAGGCTTTCTTGTTGCTCACAGAGTGCTCTCTTTCCTTGTTAACCAAATCATACGAGAATGGTGAGCTCAGTCCTAAGGTCGAGTGGGTTGATTCGGCTTCAGGCCAATTTAGCCATTCTCCCTAGGTCTAAGTTGGGTCAAATCCTGCAAGAATTGAATGATTTGTTGGGCTCAGCAAACCAATTTCTTTGGTTTGGTTGCTTTTGCATTATGTTAGTCCAAAATAATCAATAACAATTATGAAAATTTTCTTTCAAGCAGCTTAAAAAAATGAAATTGGAAAATAAATAATCCAAAATAATCATGAGAATAAAATTAAAATAGAAAACTATTTTAAATGACAAAATTATTGAAAATAATTACAAATAATAGCAAAATACCATGACATATACAGATAGTAGTGTTTATTCCAAATAGACAGTAAATTTTTGCTATATTTATAAATATTTCAGTTTATTTTTCTATATATGAAAGCAACTCATTAAAATAAATATATAAGTAATAAAATATACTTTTTAAAATTAATAATAAATTCAATTAGTTTTGATTATCGAGTGTTTTGAACACCGAATTTAATTAAAATTCAAAATTTAATCTTTAGAGTTAAAAATGTTACAAAATAATTAAGAATTACACTTCTAACTCAATCTAAATCTAGCACTCTTCCCATCCCAAATGTCGATTCGTTCTTAAATGGTTGAAGTCAAAGAAAAAAGAGTCATATCACTGGCCATCCTCACACTCCCAAATGCCCTAATGTGAGAATTCTAAAAATAATGCATACATTAGTCATATAATTATGGAAACAAACCAACAATTATAAGGAAACAAGTCTTGATATACATATCTAACAACATACAAAAAGAAGATGGAAAATGAGGTGTGTTTGGATACAGGGTCAACTCAAATCCAGCCATGTTTATACCGAATAGAGATATTCTGGATTTGCGCATTCTTGTAAGCTGCGCACGCCACCAGATACACGAAAACCAAAACCACCACCGCCGCGACGAGAACGGCGTTGGCCTTCCGCCACTCCTGCCGGAGGTTTTCGAGCAGCCCCGCCTTGCAGCCGCTGCACTCGTAGCAGAGTCGACTCTTCTCGTTGCTCCATAACAAGCAATCCGGGTCGGCCGTCGGGTTCTCCGGGTTAGCCCATGTCGTCGGGTTCTCGTACTTGTATCCGCACGCCGCCGCCGGCTTGCAGCAACCTGACTGGAAATTTGAAGGAATTAAACAGAAATTAGGTTGAATAAAGTGAGGGATTGGGATTGGGACCGATTTTATCGGATTTGTGTTGTGAGAATTTTTAGGGTTTCGGATTCTTCTTCTTTTTGTGGTTGAAAACGAGGTGAGATTCGTTTCGAAAGGCTCGTTGGTGGAATTCTTTTTGTTTCCGTTTCCATTTCCACTTTAGAGATTCGATCAAAGCTTCTTCGTCTTCATCCAAAACTCTGTCTCTCTGGTATTTTCCATGGCCACTTCGGAGATTCCATGAAAGCTTCTTCACGGAGCTCTCGCTCTCTCCCTTTAAGTAATCCAAATTTGGGAATTCGATGACCTAGAAATTAGGCTCTAACGACGTCGTTCGAGAAAACTTTATTGACAAAGGAAAGAAACTAAATTATTTTCCCCTTCTTTGGATTCGAAAATTAAATAAATGAAATTCGAAATATAATTTTAAATTAACTATTTTGTTGGACAAAAATTGAAATGAATATATTTAAAATTCTATGTTTTGAATGATGACTAAAAAAGAAGGTTTAAGAATTTACTAATATAAATTTTTATCTATCATGTGTTAAATTAAAATTAGATATGACAATTAAAATACTAATTTACATATGTGTTAAATTAAAATTAGAATGTGGTAAGATTAAATTATTAATTTACGTTTTAAATCACTTTCTTTCTTGGGGTAGAAAACAAATAAATTCATTTGAAGTCACTTACAATTTTGATTATAGATTTTTTGTTTTTCTTTTTTTAAAAGGAACAAAATTAGTTTTTCTTTTTTTTTTTTTTAAGCAATTTTTATTTTATTTTTTTTTTTTTTTCTTACTTACTTTTTTTTTTTTTTAAGCAATTTTTATTTTATTTTTTTTTTTTTTTCTTACTTACTTTTTTTTTTTTTTAAGCAATTTTTATTTTATTTTTTTTTTTTTTTCTTACTTACTTTTTTTTTTTTTTAAGCAATTTTTATTTTATTTTTTTTTTTTTTTCTTACTTACTTTTTTTTTTTTTTAAGCAATGTTTAGTTTAGTTTTTTTTTAGCTTTTAAATTTCAATGTGTTATTTTTATCTTTGCATTTTAGTTTATTTCTGTTTGGTGTCTAGAAGATTTCTAGATGTAATATTTTTATACTTTTGGTTCTTGGTATTAAGTTTCAATTAATTAATTTTGGTATATTAAGTTGCAATTAATTAATATAAAATGATTATGATGTGATTTTTTTAATTAATTTCAATAATGCCATCTAAAATTAATAAAAATTATTTAAATTATAATTAATTTAATTATTTTAAATTAATTAATAGAAAATTAACACGACTGGCGAAAAAGTAGCTATGAGTGAGAACTCATGGATAAAGTTCTAAAATTCTAAAATTTATAAACCGAATGGAAACTATGGGAAAATTGAGAGATAAGAGTGTTAACATCTTGATATCTAATAACCAAATAGAAAACCATATTCAAAAACTTAGGACAAAAAGAAATTTTTTCTGAAATTTTTTTAGAACTTTTATTTGGAAAGATAAAACTGTTGGTTTAGTTTCTTAACTTTCAGGACTATTATTTTTTTAAATAATGTTTGTATTTTGGTTTCTTAGTCTATGTTTATTGTTTTTAGGTAAAAATATTTTTTAAAAATAGTGATCTAATTTCAAAATGCCACATGTGCACCTTTTCAATTTTTGCATATTCTTCCCAACACTTTGGTTAATTTCTTACCATTCTCCGATAGGACTTTTTTTTTTTTTTTTTTCCTTTCCTTTTTCTTTCTCAAACTTCTAATAGTACGTATGGTTGAACTAAAAAATTACGTGACTCGTATGGGTCAGATATATATACTTTAATTAATTGAGTTTATGTTCAAGTATGATAATATAACTGGTTCTTATCTCTATAAATCAATATCAATCCTTATTATTAAATTTTTTTATTGACATAATGAACCGTAAGAGATAAGATATATTTCATCTTGTTAAAAGGTAAATACTTGTTGTAAACTTATTGATAGATAGCATTAAAAAGTTACTAATTCATAAATAATAGCATATAAAATATTTGAAACTTTATTGAATCAAATAAAAACAGAACCTAAAACGCATGGGTAAATGCATACTTTTTTCTTTTATTTGAATCCCAACATTTTGAAACTAAGTAACTAAATGAAAATTATACTTACAATTTTTCAAAAAAAAACATAAGGGAAAAAATAGATTTTTTCGTTATATACTACTATTTGTATAATGGATTGATAGTATTAAATTTCTGTCAACATATTTCTACATTTTCATAAATTTAACATTGAAATGGAACGAATGAGGAAAAAATTTAAAAAATATATATATATAATAAAATAACAAAATATCACTGACATAATATAATATAAATAGTAAATATTAACTTGTTAAAAAATAGTTAAAATTAAGACATCGATATTCTAAATAGAAAGTTACCTGAAGTGGGGAGATATCGGCTGCGAAGAACTGTTCCGCGGTGGAAAACTCCCGATTCAACTGACGACAAACATCGGAAACAGCCAAGCACGTACGCACATTTGGCCAACTTCCCGAGCTAGTGACGTGGCGTCGGAGCCAAGAGGAGTAGCCGTCGAGGCTATACTCCTGGAAGCGTGTTCCGGCGACGGGATGGGTGGCGCCCTCGGGGCGAGTGGCGGTGAAGGCGATGATAAGAACAATGAGAAGGAGGATAATGAGGACGGCCATGAAGAATAGGTAGACAGCCAAGAGACCAGGGCGGTTCCAGTAAGCACCGACGAAGCCGATGAGAGAGACGAGGAGGAGGAGGCCGCCGAGAACTACCACCGGCCACCGGAGAAGCTGGATGCACTCGTTGTCAGGCTTTGAAGCCAGCCAGATTCCGGCGGCGATGACGGGGATGGAACTTAGGAAGATTATGAAGTTTAGAATCGCTGTTATGCTGTTGCTTACTGCCATGGCTGAAGATTTCACAAACAAGAGAGAGAGAGAGATTATGGATTTGGATGGAAATGGCTGAAGGGGAAGTGGGTGAGTTTTTATATACATTGGAATCTCATTTTACTTCTAAAAAATAAATATTGTATTTTTATTCTTTCAAAAAAAATATATATATATAGTATTTTTCTCTTAAAATATTAATTTAGTCCAGACTCATTTTACAATTTTAGTTTATGTAGTGTTAGGGTGCGTTTGGATTGACTTGTTTAAATAATTATTGTTTATAAATGTAAAATCGAGTCTTAATAAATCTTAAAAGTAAGCAATTGGGAGTTTGTTTATTTTTATTTTATTTAAAAAAATATGTTAATTGTATTTATTTAAACCCGAGCAATGGTTAGATACAGTCTCGGATGCACAGTTTTCATAACCAAAAAGATAATAATTCAATTATTAAAAAAAAATAAAAATTATTTGTCACTTAGCAAATTTTAATTAGGCAAGTGATGGACTACACAAAGATATGTACAACCAAGTCAACACTCTAAGTATTTTTCTTTAAACCCTTACACTCGATCTACATTCTATTTCAATAAAGCATTATGTGATTAATAATTTTATCAATTTATAAATCTCTAAACTTTCATAAATATGAATCAATTTAAATTCTCGGTACTTAGGATTTTGGCCTTTGAAAAATGTACTTGCATCAATTTATCCATTTTGTTAATTTGAAATTTGAAGAAGGCGCTCACACACTTAAACATTGATAAATATTAGACGATCTTCAAAGGTTATAATCTTATTAATGGGTCTAAGTTGATTAATTGATTACAATTTAGGAGTTTAATTAATACAATTGTATGTTACACACATGATGTTTTCATATGAAATCTAAATGAGGAGTAAGTTGATACAACTACAAAAGTTCAAAGTTTAATTTAATACAATTAAAAATTTAATATTTTAATTGATACAATTCTAGAAGTTTAGATATATAAATGGATGTTTTCACGAAAAAAAAAAACCAATATTAGCATTCATTTAATAAATTATTTAAATATATTAAAAAGTTATGAGAGACTGAATTTATGATTTATTAAAAATATATCGACTAAAATTAGATAATGGAAAGCATATAGATTAAAATAAAATAAAATTTAATATAAAAACTAAAATAATATTTTAATTTTTTAAAAATGTTTTACGTATAATTTATTTTAGGTTGAATTACAAATTATGGTCTCCATTTTTTCCTTATATTACAAAAATATTTTTCATAATTAAAATTTGTTATCGTGTGGGATTGGTCACTACTCTTTGCACTTATAAATATTTTCAACTTTCTTTTTTAGAGAACTTTTAACTTTTTTTTTTTCGCCAATAAAATTTTAGTAGTTAAATTATGAAAAAATATTCTTAAATTTTGTATTTTGTGTTAAAAAAATCGTTGAATTTTTAAAGGTTTAAAAAATAATCTTAAATTTTTAAAATGAATTAAAAAATATATTTACCATCAGTTTTGGATGAAAACGGTCAAAATTTTGTTATAAAGGTTATCAACTATTATAAAATATTATTAATATATATATATATTTTTTTGTACCATTGAACAAATATATATAGTAATATACCAATTAAAAATGTCTCACTACTATGCAATCCTTTTTTAGAAATGGAAAGTATATACATTAATATTTCTAATGCGAAGGTGTATTAATGATATATTGTTGTTATATTATTTGTTAATTACTTTTTTTTCCTAAAGAAAGCCAGTATATTACTAACCATTATTGTATAAATTTGATTTATTTATTATTATTTTTTAGAACATATTTATTTATTTATTTAAGGACGAATAAGTTGTTTGTTATATCTATGCCATACTGCCATTGTCGCAAAATATTTTATCCAACAAACCTACTATCATTTAAGCAAAACCTAGTAATTATAAAAAATAAATGAATAAATATAATAAAATAAAATAAATTATTGTAATTATGGAAGGCGCAGTGCACGAGGATATCACGTGCTGTGCCTTCAGCAGAACCCAGCAAAGGTAAAATCCGCGGTTTAGCGAAAACCGGGCTTCGTGAAAATTAATGGTCCTTTCCGGTTCGGTCCAGTGAATTTCCCCAGAAGGCTCGTGTTGTGCTGGCCGTCCACGTGTTAGCTTGTTGGCTTACATACTATTCCAACAAACACGTGTTGGGTTTTTATTGGTTCTTTATGTACTTCGAATTTCGGTTGGGTTAAATTTTAGCCATATGAGAACGATTAAAATAACTTCTTGTTTCTTTTAAAAAAATGTGTAAGGATCTATTTCGAAAAATTTTTTTCTAGATCAAAGAATATATATATATATATGTGCATATATAAATTTCTTCATAGTGATGAAAAATATCTTTTACATTATGTTTATTGCTTTTCCAACAATATTGAAAATATTGTGAAATAAGATAAAAACTTTAGAATTCGACTTTTTTCTTTTAGTTCATTCTAAGATTCAAACTCTTTTTCTTTTGATCAACAATATAATGTTATAATCAACTGTTGAGGTTGACTAGAAAAGTTGACTACTAGATTTGAGAATGGTAAACAACTCGTAGCTAGTTGACCAACAGTACATACTATTTGTTATAAAACAAATATGATTAAATTATGTATGACTAGCAACAACATAAACTGAATTAATCCACAGTGTGATACTTTGTTAAACATGCTTATTCAATGCTTAAAGTAGTGTTGAATAGAGGAGTTTCGTAATTAACATGGTAATTTTTTACTTATTTGGTAGTAGTAAAACATCCCACTATTTATAAGAGCTTGTCCTGGGCTTGTCTAGTGATAGATAAGTTGGTGCGAGATTTTTAAGCAAATCTCGAACTTTTTTTTAAATGAATGTTGAGGTGCAACTAAATTTATTTATTTGAGTAGTCTAATATAGTGTATTATTTATCCTATACCAAAATTCGTATAAATAATTAACTAATCTGTTCATTAAACTATTAGTATATACACTCTGTTTTTGAGTAATTTATTTTATAATTTTTAACTATGATGTTTAAGCTATGTTACAATAGAATACCTTGATGTTAATAATTTCTTTTGCTTCATAATAAATGTGTATGGTTGAGAACTCAATAGACCACCATAAGTTCACATAAGGTCATAAACTACAAAATGTTATTTAAGATTTTATTTTAATTGAGAACAATTAGCTACTTATTTGTATAGGGCCTTCCAATCTGAATTGAGATGACATGGCTAAAGTAGATCAAACTCTTTACCTTTTTTTTTTTTTGAAAAAAGAAATATCAATGTTGTTAAATAATTAAAGAACACAGTTATATATTAATTAACATTAGTAACGCTTCAACCACTTTATTATGATTAAATATTTATACCCTTAATAAAAGGTAAACAATTTGTTTGAAAAAAAATACATTTCGATTTAAGTCACACTCTCAAATAGTTTTAATTTATTTGTCAAAAATTTGAATCCTCCACCTCAAAATTGACTTTCTTAAATTTTTTTAAATTAATTACAACTCAATTTTGCCTAAAAGAAGATCAGTCGTCTCAATTAGAAACACTTTAAATTTAGTGTGCTAACTCTAATTAAATTCCTTTTGTATTTTATAGTTTGAGAGTGGAAAAAAGGTATAAGTAGTCAAAAGCTTTGACAAAACTCTTGTAATTGGGATTAGGAGAGAAAACTATTCTGTGTGATTGTAACAATTTTTCATATAGTGAATTCTTTTTTGGTGGATCGTAGTTTTTCTCTAAGTTTGGAGTTTTTCATAGAAGTTGGAGGTTTTTCCCAACAACATATAAACATAACAATTTTGTTAAAATCAATTGTGAGATATAGGACAAAATGCACTATGAAGTTTGACTTTTGCATCTATTTAGATCTTAGAAAATGGAAATTAAACACGTCTAGCTTCTAAAATTCGAAAAAGAAATCAACAACACGTGAAGTTAAGTCAGTAATTTATACTTGTACCAATCGAGCCATGTCTAAGGCAACAATAATTTAAAGTAAATATATAAATACAAATTGATGAGAGGAGGGCTAACAAAAGTTCTAAGGTATATAATTAGTACTACGAGTGCAACCAAAAATCAAAATACCAAACCGATTCAGATTGATCTATTGGTTTGATTTGGTTTTCTATTAAAAAATGGATATTCTAGTTTGAATTTGGAAAAAAACAAAAAAAATTGGTTTAGATCGATTCTTTATTGAAAAATCAATCAAATCGAGCAGAACCAAGGGTATATATATATATATATATATATATATATATATATATATATATATATATATATATATATATATATATATATANCCTTAAAAATAAATTCTGACCCAAGGGTGTTGGCCCATTGAGTGTAGTTAATGAGTCTGAGGTTAACATGTCGGAGTTAGTAAGTTTGTGTTCGAGGTGTAGAGTTGTAAGATTGAAAAGTAGATTAAGAAAGTAAGATGAAGTTACTTTGTAAATGTGAAAAATAAAAATAGAGGGGAAGATGGAGCTCCTTGGTAAATATGAAAAGTACAACAACAACAATAAAAAGATGAAATTACTCTATAAATGTACAAGTTCAATAATGTTTACTATTGAAGTTAGTTGTTTCCACCAACTTAGGCCAAACGACCCCTTAGTATTTTAATTATTATAGTGTATGTGTAGAAAAAGACAAAAACAAAAACAAAAATGTTCAATTTCAATCTCTCTCTCTATATGAAAAATAGGGAAATTATTATAAATAAAAAAAAAATCAAACTATTTATAAATATAGAAAAATTTCACTATCTATAAGCGAACTGAGTGGTAGAAGTCTATCGCGGTCTATTGCGGTCTATCGCCTAAAAAGTCTATTGTGGTTTATCATTGGTAGACACTGATTTTTTTTTAATATATATTTATAAATATTTTGGCTATTTTATTTTACTTGAAACCAATCCTAAACAATAACTCAATTTAATTTGAAAAGAGAAAAAAAGACCCATTTAAAATAAAAGCAAAGAAGAAAAAAAAAAAAAGAAAAAAAAAGCCAAGCACTAATAACCGAACCAATAATAAATTGAATCGAAAAAAAATTAATTCATTAATTTTGTTCTTTTTTAGACATTGATTTTGTATTATTTATTTATTTTATAAAATCGGTCCATTTAGTTTGATTCTTGTTTTCTAGCTTTTAACCATATACCCTACGAAGTAACAAAAGATACCCACGTGAGATTGGGAAAAGAGAGAAAAAGGAAAAGAAGCGTGTGGCAATCCTAAAGCAATAGAATTAAAATTGGCAAAACGTAGAAATAGAGCCTAACTTTTTTGAATAGTCCTTGAAGCTTCTTTATTAAGCTTACTAAATGGAACTTTTCACTTACCCATCAATTTCATACTTCTAAGTTTTATTTATGTAAAGAAATACCACCAAGTTTGTGATATATATTCACCCCTCAAATTATATACTTATCATTATAAATTACCCGTCTATATATTGAAAAGAAAACAGCTCGTTTATAGTTTGAGTTTACTAATAATAATCACATACAATGCATGTGAAAATGTCAAATTTTTTAATTTAAAATTTTAAGATAACATATAATCTTCTAAAAAAAGATTGTGTGCAAATATATACTATAGAGATATAAATATTTTATTTTCTAAAACTACAATGTAATAAGTAAAACAAAAACAAACTCATGAGTTAAATTATATACGATGTCCTATTTTAAATTATCCGAAATTAATGTGGAATGTAAATAGAATTTGATGTCATAAGAGAAACAAAATAGTACATATAAAAATAATTTAATTTTATTCATCCATCTACGCTAAGATTTCTTTTTAATACTTTCATTACATATGTAAAAACTTATCGAAATATTGAGATTAATATAAATATTAGAGAGAAACGTTGGAATCAAATATATAATTACACGACTTTTCATTAATATGAATGTTTTTCCTAATCTTCTTATCTTCTTTGTTTTTATGTACTTTTTAATTATGATAAATGTACGACACAAAGATTTGAATCTTTGGCCTAAAAGAAGAAGTATGTGTCAATTACGGAGTAAAACTATGATTTTTAATTATTATTTAGAAGATTGCGTAATGATTTTTTTTTTTTAATACATTTATCTACGATGTGAATGATTGTATTTGGGTGATTTTGTTTTACTATAAATGAAATCAGGTAAAAGTAGATACAATCATAATTAATACAAGTTTAGGCATTAACTTATACCATTATTATTAATTTGAAAAATTTTAAAAAAATAATGAGGTGCAATCTTGAGCGTCACCTATTTTTATGCATCTCACCAAATTGTCTGATCATAATTTGCCACATAGAGCCTCCCACCTCTAGGATGATGAAAGATTATGTTAATTACCGCTAAACTAACCTCGCTTTGGCGTCTCCGAGACCGCTTAAATTGTTAGTTGACTAACAGTAAAACGATGTAACTCTTAAATGATAAGTTAGCTAGGTGATTTGCCAAATCTTATTAAAAGATCAATGAAAAATATTTTTATAAAGATAATTAGACTCCTAAATATAACTTAAAGATAAATTATTAATATTTTAATCTAAACACAACTATACAATACACAAATTTAAAATCAAGATAATTTCTCCGCTAGACTACTCTAAATGGTTTATCTTGCCTAATCTAGAAAACACAGTATCACAACTTAGGCAATCATTTGTAGTTTTTTATTTTAAAAATTCAATTGTCTTTTCAACTTCTTTACCCTAGTTTTTATTATTATTATTATTTTTTTTTTAGAGTAAATTGCAAAAATCACTCTTGAAGTACGGTGGTAGTTACAATTGCACCTTTAAACTTTTAATCGTAAAACTTGAGCCCCTAAACTTTTACAAGGGTTAAAATTGGACCCTCAGGCTTACAATAATAGTAGATGAACCCACAAATGATAAAAAATGAACTCTCAAACTTATACAAATGTTACCATTTATACAACTGTATAAGTTTGAGGGTCCACTTTAACTCAATTTGAACACTCATATAAGCTTGAGGGCTCAATTTTAAAAAAAATGAAGTTTTAAGGGTGTAATTGCAACTACCACCATATTTCAGGGGTGGTTTTTGTTAGGGGTGCAAGGAAAAATCCAAAAAGCCAAAAACATTGCTTGAATTGACCAAAACTGCTCATCGATTTGAGTTGAAGTCGGTCGATTTGGCAGTTTTGGGTTGAAAATACAAAAAATCGAAAATTTTCGAGTTAGGCAAAAAATGAATTGAAAATCTGAACTATCCAATAAAATAAATATCTTGAGCATTAAAAATATCATAAAAAACTCATTGATTGCGTTGATGGAAGAGCATGCCTAGATGCTTTAGATTGGTGAGGTTCATGTCTTAAAAATATAGCAGTCCAAGCGGTTTGCATCTCGGCAAAAAAAATATTTTTTGAGACTCGTAGTATAAATTTCATGGTCAATAATACTCTTATATATTAGTTAATCTTTGCTCACTTTAACCGAAAAAAATAAATTATGTGTATCTATATTTATATATGGAGTATATTTGAAATTAGTGTAATAAATTATGTATATATCTATATTTACATATGGAGTATATTTGAAATTAGTGTATAGTGATAGAAGGGACCATACTCAAAGTCACACATCTATTGCGTAACGTGCGTACATCTTGCATTTTCTTCCTCCACCGTCACCAAATAAATTCCTCTAATTCTAAGGGCATTTTCGTACTTTCATCTTTTCTTTACTGGCTCTGTTGGCGAATCACTTAACTGAAAAAGAAAAATATATATAAATAAACGAGAAGGGAAAAAAACTACCTTTTTTTGCCCCCGTTTCCTTCTCCCCTCTTTAACCCACCCGGAGACGGAGGCCACCGCCACCGCCACCGTCACCGCGCTGGCCACCGCTGCCTCTTCGTTGCAATTTCTGCAATGAGGTTATCGTCCTCTGCAATTCTTGTCCTCTTTCTCTTCTTTCACCTTCTTCTTTGCGTTGCTACTTTCCCTTCCTTTTCCATTTCCCTCTTAACCGTCACTAAATCCGAGTTGGTGCCCGGCGAGATCAATGCTACTGCCGACTCTAACTCCTCGAGATCCGCCAATGATGACCACAGTTTTGCTAACATAATCGACCGGGCACTCGAGAGGGAATTTACTGAGAATGAGCAGACTGATGAAGGTTTGTTGATCTGACTTCCACTTCTCCCTTCTTTGTTGTTTGTTTCGATATGTAAGCTCCCTCCTTCGGCTAGGATTCTGGAATTCGTGAAATGCGTTTTTGTTATTTTAATTCTTTCCGCCTTTTCAATTCTTTGTTTGTTGAACATTGAGGGTATGTTTTTCTTCTTTCTTTGATTGTTTCGGTTTCTGGTTAGTTCTTATTCTTGCTTTTGTTGCGCATTTTTTTAACGACACCTGTTTTTCAGTTCGTTGTTATGTGTTTTTCACCTCGAGAGCTGTTTTACGTTATTGATTTTGGGAGTTTGATAGAACTCATATCTACATGCTACTTAGATGTCCCCTTGGTCTCCAGAAATGTGGAAAATAAGCAGGATTTGAACTGGAAAGAGCTTTTGATGTACCATGGTCTTGAAAAATCATCTAACAATTTAATAAATCCCGTTACATTCCCGTAATCTTTTTGGCTAAATAGACTTTCTTGAGAAAATAACTATGGTATCATCGAATTTCTTGAGAGTATCTATATTTTCACTTCCCTTGCAGTCGCGGATGCTGGCAGCTTCAACAACAGCGTTGCTGAGAAGCAGGTTAGATTGACGGTTTATCTTGTCACTGCTGGTCTTTTCTATCTACTGACTTTTAATAGAAGAAAAATTAATGATAGAATCCAATAGGTTAATCCACCTGCTCTTTCTGCCCAATATGTGACCTTTTTAGCTCGTTCAAAATTCCATTTGAACGCGATAAGGTTCCTCAGTATTCCAGCCGTCAGATGAAGTTTTCTGATGGGGAATTATCATCCTCTTGCGTCCCTCTCATTTTAATCAACTAATTATCGTGCAGTTGGAATAACTAATATGGTTGCTAATGTACTCCTAATGTTTCTATATGTCAGGCAGTTTTGGAAACTGTTGCTCGAGTTAAGTCAAAGAAGAATGAGTCGAAAGAGGAGAAGTATGTTTTTCCATTTCATGTATACAAAGCATATATTTCATTGGTTTGAATTAAAGTGTCTATGAAATGATGCCATAATCGTTGCTGAAAGATGTGTTCTAATTTACAAAATTAGACTATAATGGTACTTTTGCCCTGTTTTTGGACATTAGATCATTTCAGTTCCATGATGTCTTCCATTTAGATAATGAGAATCGAGCAGAAGATATGCCCACATTAATTGATCGGAAGGTATGCCTAATGTGTATACCTGTTACATTTAAACTTATCCTTTAAAGTTTTCAAATAAATGTAATTTTATTCATGAAGTTGATTCAGTTTTATCAATTTTTTTATTCAGGACAATGTTTTTATTATATCCAATCCCAAGTCAAAGTATCCCGTGCTCCAATTGGATTTAAGGTTAGTTTTTATGCACAGTGCACTTAGTCCTTGGGTCTTGTCTTTATTCTTGATCCATTGTCGTTTGGTATGCATCAATTTGATGAAGGCTTACGGATCTAATCTTATCAAATTTCTTTATCTGCAGGTTGATTTCAGATCTAGTTGTTGTTATTGTTTCTGCAACTTGTGGTGGCATTGCTTTTGCTTGTGCAGGACAACCGGTCTGATCATCATTCTTCTTCTTCCTCTCTCTCTCTCTCTCTCTCTCTCTCTCTTAAAGGAATGAAAAACCAATGTCATAATGTAGTATCAGAGCATTCTTCCTATGGCATGTCTAATGCACAAATGCTTCTTGGAAGAGCCCTTAGGATCAATGCCAACGTGATATGCAACTTTGTTTTGTTGAACAAAGGCACATGCAATGGAAAAAATATACTTTATTTTATCTTTTAAGCATATGCATATTGATTTTCACTCCATGGAAGAACATTTTTCGAATGTGCATTTTATAAGAGTTATTTTGCTTATTTGGGTGTGTTTTCAGCAAATATTTTTAAGAATGATTGAAAAATTATTTCCTGTTGTTTTCTAAAACTAGTTTTGGAAATATTTAAGTCTGATTTTTTGTATACAATACCCATTCTAGTTTTTGAACTTTATTCCTAAAAGGCTAACCTTTGAACATATGATTTGATTTCTAAAAAAAATTGCGTTACCTTGAGAGTGTGAGCTTCAGGACATAAGCCTCAAAATTCTTTTGGAAGACCTAAAACTTTCTTCTTTTGTAAATGGTGCAATGGCATTCTGGATTCTGCAGGTCTTTACTGGATACCTGTTGGCTGGATCTCTCATTGGACCCGGAGGTTTAAGCTTTGTCAGCGAAATGGTGCAAGTATGTTTCATTTATGTCCATCTCATTCAGTTGATAAATTTAAGAATTGCTCTCCCTGATCCTTTTTCTGTTGTTACATTCTGTTTTTATGATAAAGCTAAGAGGTATATTTATTGACTTTTGGGTACTAGATAAAATTTGTAAAGCGATTATATTTGCCTAATTGGTTCATATGCTAACCGTAGTGGGTGACTATGTATACTTGCTGAAGCAAAGTCGTTTCGACTTTTTTCTCTCTGTTTTTTTAATACGTTATGGAGTAGTGAATAATTGTCATGAGCATTATTATTTATTCTTATGAGTTATGATACTATCAAGAATTTATGCTTCTGGAATTCCTGGATATTACCTTAATATATTGTATTGCTTCACCAGAATTTAATCTGTCACTTACGTATCCATTCAGGTTGAGACAGTTGCTCAGTTTGGTGTGATCTTCCTTCTTTTTGCATTGGGCCTGGAATTCTCCACTACAAAAGTCAGCCTGATTTTTCTTCCAGATTGTTTTTGATTTTTCTTCCTGATTGTTTTTTTTTTCCCCAATAATAGCTGGTTTACAAAATATTTAGACTGTCAATAATCTCTCTGCTTTTTTCCAGCTTCGTGTGGTTCGAGCAGTGGCTGTTCTTGGAGGATTGCTCCAAATTTTCCTTTTCATGTGCTTGTGTGGAATTACAGCTTCGGTATGTCTTACATTCTGATGAGAATTTATTCCAGCTGTACGGTGATCCCTTTTTATTATTATTATCGTTTATTTATTCATTTTTCTTGTGTATTTCTCTGCTCTATGACCAATATGGTCACATTTTCAAGCTCAAAGTTCTGATTGTGATTCATGCATCCAGTGCTTTTCAGTGTAGGATAAAGTTATCATGCCTCGTGTTTTCAATTTTTCCTTTACTAAATATTTATTAATCTTACAACTTCATGTTTCTTGAATGGATTCATTTTGTGGATTTGAGATATATTGATTAGATGTTCTTGGAAATTTCTACTATGAATATGAACAAGTATTTGTCAATGTCTAAAAGATCCGTAGGTTGATAAGAGTATTCATCCTAATTCCTATATTCCACACATTTATTATATCCACTCTTGTTCAAGCATGTCTTCAAATATGATGAAGTGTTTTGGACAACACTAGTATGCAATTGCTTCCCGTCTCTGTGTGTGTGTGTCTGAAATGGTTGCTCTTCAGATTTCTA
Organism: Citrullus colocynthis; assembly: GCA_031780015.1. NCBI lineage: Eukaryota > Viridiplantae > Streptophyta > Magnoliopsida > Cucurbitales > Cucurbitaceae > Citrullus > Citrullus colocynthis. The sequence continues at coordinate 3,709,423 of QLSR01000224.1, forward strand.
ATTATCATCATGCTTTTGCACAATCTTTTCATGGAAAGTACTTGTGAAATTTTATGCGCTGTATTTCCTCTTTGATTGAGTGACTATATCTACATTTCACTCCTAGGGCCCAAATTTAAGTTGTTGATTTGTTGTAAAACCTTCGGTTGTGTTGCTGCTGTTTTGTTTTTTTTTTTTTTTTGTTCGTAGTAAATCTGGTCAGTGTACAGAAGGAGAGGGTTGAATTGGCCTTTTGTTGCCTTTCTGATGGTTTTTGGTTTAGCTTATCTATTGTTTCTTTTAATTGGCTTTAACTGGAACTTTGGTGGATTATACAAAAGCTAGAGTTTACTGCTTTGCGTGAAAGTATAGTGGCTGATGCTGTCTCTGGGATATTCTAGTTTACTTTTTCTTCTTGCTACTTCCATGTAAGCGCATTCTTTTATATTGTTAACCTGTCAATGGTTTCTTCTAATTTAAAATTGCTTGCTTTTGCAGCTATGTGGTGGTAAATCTTCAGAGGGTGTATTTGTTGGTGCATTCTTGTCTATGTCTTCGACTGCAGTGGTTATTCCTTGAGACTTGTTACTAATTTTGATTCGAATGAAGTCATAGTAATGTGGAGTGACTAAAGGAGCATTGGGATGATCTTATTTTTCTTTTTTGAATATCTGACAAGTAAAGAAACATTGAGCCCGTTAAAAAAATATTGAGACAGTGATGAATTCCACTTTTTTTTTTTTTTTTTTTTTTTTTTTTTTTTTTTTTTTTTTTTT
>QLSR01000224.1:3710534-3789886 GCA_031780015.1 Citrullus colocynthis
TTTTTTTTTTTTTTTTTTTTTTTTTTTTTTTTTTTTTTTTTTTCTCTTTCTTTCTTTCTTTCTTTCATGATAATATATAACTTGGAAAATGTTTAAATCATTTTTCTGATTTTTTAAGAATGTTATTCAGCCATTGAACATGTTCATCCATTATCACTCGACTTTGGAACAACTTTCCTTTATATGCTATTTTACACCTTTCTAGATAAGAAGACTTCTTATCCTTGAACTTTCAAGTTTATTCTATTTTGATCCCTCAGCTTTTTAAAGTCCATTTTGGTTCTTGAACGTTTAGGTTTGTTTTAGTTTGGTCCTTAAGTTTCAAAATATCTATTTTAGACTCAAACTTTTAAAAAACTATCATCTTGGTCCTTGCTTTGTTACTTTTCTACCTTAAGATCCCTTTGCTTAATGTTCTCTCTTACTTATCTAGCTTGAAATCAAACTTCTATTAACATATTAGTACACATACTTGAAATTACGTCATTAATTGTTACAATTAAAATAAAAGGACTCAAATAGTAGGAAGTAGGGACTAGAATGCACATTTTAAAAGTTTAGGGACCAAAATAGGGTTAACCTTTTTTTAAAAAAAATATTTTGTGTGAATGAAAATATGAATTTTTTGTTATTATTATTATTTTTTTTAATTTTTAAGAACAACTACTTTCATTGAGAAAAAGAATGAAAGAATGCAAAGGCATACAAGAAAAACCAACCCACCAAAACACCCCAACTAAAAGCAGGGGTTCCGGCTAAGTAAAATTGTTTCCTAACCTTCTGTTTCGAAGCTTTTTTGTGATGTTTCCCAGTAGCATATGCAAACTTTAAGAAAACTGCTTTTGAAAGCAGGATGCAGATACGTAAAGGGCTTCAGAGGTTTTCTTGTTTTTTGAAAACATAAACGGCTTCATAGTTATTTGGCTCATTCAACTTTCCCTCATTTCTTATTGAGCTTTTGGTCTTGTGTTAAATAAATATTGTCATAGAACTGACTGTTGTGTAAGTAACTAACTGTATATTATCTATGTATGCATATATTTTGTTTAGAACTAGAATTGGGTGCTCTTTCCTCAGCATTAATAAGGCCTTCATGGTTTATCTGTATTGAATTTGGTTACTTCCACAATTTTATCTGTTATAGGTCTTGAAATTTTTAATGGAACGAAATAGCGTCAATGCCATTCATGGTCAGGTGACCATTGGTACTCTTATTCTTCAGGTATACAACTAATTCCTTTTCCAATACTTTATCATATTACTACTTAGTGATGGCTTGGCTATATGGTATCCAAAATATTTGGCTGTATTAGAAGATTTGGTCTATGGTTAGGTGTATGTGTGTGTTTTATTTATATTTATGTTTTTATTTTAATAAATACCAATAGCTAACTAGCTACATGATGATATTTTTTTGGTTCACTATGCACCACCAGGATTGTGCTGTTGGCTTGCTGTTTGCGCTGCTTCCGATTCTTGGTGGTACTTCTGGTGTTCTTCAAGGAGTTCTGTCCATGACTAAGTCGTAAGAATAGCTTCTGGCTGTATATGTGTGAGAATTTTTATTCATGAGGTTCTTGGTTAAATAAATCAAGTATCCAGTGTCACAAAAAATTTCTTTTCCAGTGTACTGGCACTTAATTCTGAAAACATAGCATAATTGGTGTATGGTCTTGTAATCCAGGCTACAGTTTTCATTCAATTTTCTAGTTGTTTGATAGCCAACCGGGAAAATTAACTAATACTTCCCAGCCATTTTCTTTCTTTTCCAGGTTGGTGGTCCTGATTACGTTTTTGATTATTTTGACAATATTATCTCGTACATGTGTTCCGAGGTTCCTTAAGCTTATGATTAGCTTGTCATCTCAGGTAAGGGCAACATTTTCTTTGGCTGCTACAACTATTGCTTCATGTTCTGATCAAAATGTTTTCCACGCAGACTAATGAGCTCTATCAATTGGCAGCTGTTGCATTCTGCTTGCTTGTTGCTTGGGTTAGCTCCACTTCCTAATGCTTAATTCTAGAAACAATACATGTTTTAGTATCATTTGGTAGATATGGTAAAGAACTTCCGTTTTCTAGTTGTGGATTTTTCCTCTTCAGATACATATTCCATTATGAAAAGTTGGACTTGGAAATTAGTTTCTATTCAGTTGCCTCATCCTTTATTTTATTTTGTTTATTTTTTTCATTAAAGCGAATAAGGTATTCCGTTGAGAATAAAGTTGTTGGCATTGGGAATGGTCTATCTGCGACATCTGGCATCTACCAGCACCTTTTTTAGTCTAAATAAGTGCAGTACCTAATTCATTTATATAACCACCTATACAGTGCAGTGATAAACTGGGCTTAAGCCTTGAATTGGGTTCCTTTGCTGCTGGTGTGATGATATCAACTACTGATCTTGCTCAGCATACACTTGAACAGGTAAATACTCATTTTTGATGCTTGTTTAAAAGCCTGAATGCTGTTCCCTTAAGTTACTTCTAAGTACTTAATATTTTATTTTATTTTATTTTTTGTGAGTTTTAAGTACATGTTTCTATACTCCAAGAACACTGTCCTTTCCATTTGGAAACTACAGTAAGCTTTCTGGTCTAAAATCATGCTACTAACATGTTTGATGGAAAAAGGTATAGAAATTTTGTGGCTTGATGACTATAGAAATATATGTTTTTTTCTGATAGGAAATGAGAATTCGTAGCTTCCAGTTAAATCATCCGCTCCAGATGTTATGAGAACCTGCAGCATAAAACTTATGATCCTTTGGGGGATGGGGATCAAGCTTATAGATAAATCTCACGATCTAGATGTAATAAAATCCTACATCATAGAACTTATGATCTAGCTTGAAATATTTTTTTTTTGGGTTGGGCATCAACCTCGATGATGAATCTCATATTCCAGATGCAATGAATTTCTGAAACATAATTTTGGGAAGTAACAGAATTTCTGGTCATGGATAAACAAGATGTTGACAACTAAATTTCTTTCTTTCTTACTTTCTTTTTTTTGGGGGGAATAAGATTGGCAAATTTTTCATAAGCTTCAGTCTTCAGAGAATGCTAGGGTCTATAGCTAGTACTATATTCTTTACTTGATATTATCATTTTACTTCCCTGAATCTGTTTTAGCTGGCATGGAAATTTTTAATACCTTCTACTGATTGGCTTGATTTACTAGGTTGAGCCCATTCGCAACTTCTTTGCTGCTCTTTTTCTTGCCAGCATTGGCATGCTAATTCATGTTCATTTCCTATGGAACCACATTGATATTTTACTTGCGGCTGTAATATTGGTCATCATTATAAAAACTGTAGTGGTTACTACTGTTGTCAAGGGATTTGGATACAACAACAAGACTTCACTTCTGGTGAGATGTGTTCTAACAAATATGTTTCTTCACTTTGAAATGACTTTTTTATTTAGGAAATTGAAAGAGGCCTTAGATAGTTTCATCTTATAGGTTGGGATGTCACTTGCACAAATTGGAGAATTTGCTTTTGTCCTTCTAAGCCGTGCCTCTAATCTCCATCTTGTTGAGGTTGGTGCTTGAATTGTTAGCTTGCCTTTTGTGGTTGATAATTTGTTGGTGTTGATAAAAACTGTCTCCAGTGTTTTCTAAAGCTCAATGGGCAATAAAGTGTAATAGTCTTTTAGGGCTTAAGCGCGGATTTTTTTTTTTTCTGTTGTTGTTATTGTTGTTGTTGAGGCTCATTGTATATAAAAGTACTACATAAAAAGGAGAAAGCATAATTTAAGTGGGAATACGAGAAAAAACCCTATACACAAGAAATTCTGCATTTAGTCTTAATAAATTTTACTTTTTTAGTTAATAAAGAAGGAAAAACTCTAATTATTACTATTTAAAAAAATAATGAAAAAAACCATCTGGCACAGAGGGCTTTGGGCCTTGAGGCTTCACCAAAGGTGCGTACCTTATTTTGTGTGCAAGGCGAGGCACTAGACCTGCGGTCTAGTGCCTAGGCGTGTGCCCACTGCCCAGGAGGGCTTTTTAAAACATTGATGGTCTCCAAACTCGTGATAGAAATTTCTATTTTGTTTTCCAATAGTTACATTGACTTCTGTTTTACGTAGTATGCTGGCAATGAGAATTACTCTTTCTCCTAGTTTTCAAATGTGGATTACTTTTCCATGTTTATGTGCCCAGGCAATCAAACGTGTGGAAACCTATCTCCTTATATGAGCATGAAACAAGTTGCAAATGATATAAAGGGCGGTTTGCCTTAGAAGTAGTCTATAAGTAGTCTATACTATTTCTTGCAAGGGGAGGGATGTAACTCACTGGTGCCTTAACATGGTTGTATCAACTATGGAAATTGGAGCTCCCATATTCAACTTCCCTTGGGGTGCTGGACTGTAGAGGATGGTGGTGGTTCTTTGGGTGGGGGAATGATGTAGAGCATGCTTTATCGATGAATTCTATTAGGTTCATAAGTATCCACAAGAGACTGGTCTGAATAGAGCAGGCTTTGCGAATGGGCTCCTGACCTTTCTCTTAAGTTCAAGCGCTATATAAGAATTGACTTGACTTTCTTCTAACAACCATAACTTTTGAGAGTATGGATTAAGTTATCTGGTACAATTGAATATTATGATAGGCAAAACTTAAGCCTGGTAGTCATTAGTACTGAAGGCAACTTATATTGGTTTTAACTAGTAGTAAACACATGGACCAGCTAAATGAGTTGGCAAAGCATAAAAGCTAGAGTTAAACACGTCATTATCACTATTCTTTTCAATCCTTTATAACATGGTAGCTAATATGTTGGAGGTCATATTTCATTTGTTGAAAGAAGTAGAGGAAGGTGAGATCAGATTTGATTTGTTGGTAATTCATAATTATAATTTGTAGACACATTAAGGGCGCTGCCACTTTGCCTCTCTCCAAGTCTTTAACAGGATTCTCTATTTAAGATATTTGTTTAAATTGGAATGCTTTTGTTTTTTTTTTTTTTTGCATGGTGTTTTGTATTTTGTAAAAGGATTGCCTTTGTCTTTTTATTATTATCTTTGTATTTTGAGCGTTCGACACTTTTTATTATATCAATGAAAAGTTTGTTTCCTTTTCAAAATATATATCACAACATTTTTGAACAGCAAGTTGGATTTCACGAAAGAGAAGGATCTCTCAGTGCTAACATTTATGAGTTTTTTTTTTTTTTTTTGCATGGTGTTTTGTATTTTGTAAAAGGATTGCCTTTGTCTTTTTATTATTATCTTTGTATTTTGAGCGTTAGACACTTTTTATTATATCAATGAAAAGTTTGTTTCCTTTTCAAAATATATATCACAACATTTTTGAACAGCAAGTTGGATTTCACGAAAGAGAAGGATCTCTCAGTGCTAACATTTATGAGTTTTTTTTTTTCTTTTTCTTTTTCTCTTTAATCAAAGTTGATATGTTCTTCTGTTATTTTTCATATTGGGGGCTGCTATTATATTCATCACCATTGTAGCTGAAGTTTTGATTTCAAACATTCCAATATTGGTATTGCAACCTTTACAAAATTAAGTTTTACCTTACCAATATTGGAATGTTTATGTGATGAAGATGTTGACTTGATTGTTGTCTTTTATATAGGCGTGAGCCTTGAATGGGTCTTTCTTAAAAAGACACAATAAATTGTATTTCTTAAGATTTCATTCAATCTCATCTTATAATACTTTTTGACCCTTTGTTCATAAAAAATTTGAAATATTTACATTGTTATCATGTGTTAAAATTTTTTTTTTCTCCTGTAAAAATATTTCAGGGAAAATTGTATATACTGCTGCTTGGGACAACTGCACTTAGCCTGGTGAGTTAATTATTATTGCATTTTCTCGAAGTCCCCAAACATCTAATTTCTGAAGTTTTTTGTATGCTTGTCTTTTTCCTTTTTTTTTTCTTTTTTTGGTTTCTCATGTATTCTTTGGTTGTTTCTCAATGAAAGTTTCTTTATTCATAAAAAAGGACAAAAGAAAAAAAAAACATCTAATTTCAAATGTGTATCCTGCAATGTGATCGAATTTTCCCTATTCCTCTCTCCCTGATCTTTCCCAACTGATCTGCTAATTCAGAGGAAATAGATTATTGAAGTTTTGATTAAAAAAGGAAATTTGTTTGGTTGCAAATCAAATGAAAAGTGTTAATTAATGTGTGGTTATATTTAGTGTGCTAATAAAACTAATTGTGCAGGTGACTACGCCATTGCTTTTCAAGCTTATTCCTGCCGTGGTACGTATTGGAGTGTTGTTGCGGTGGTTTTCACCTGATGGTTTGAGTGAGGTAACCTGAAGTCTCTACTAATTCACCTCGGTTCTCTTGTTGGATGCTGTTGCTAAGATAACATGCATGATTTATCCTACCAGATTGGATTCAAAGGAGAGGGCTTTCGAACGGATGGTGCCAAGCGCATTACTTTGGTGGTTCAAGACTCTCATGTTTCATGATATTATGCATACCATAGCAAAGCAAATGCCAGAAGTAACCACATTTCAAACGAAGGGTTTCTTGTGAAATTGGGAACATGTGCATAAGCGTGAAAGGTTATTAATTGGGCTCTCAGTTTTTTACTGTCCTGAACCTGAAGATGCCAATATTCCACGCGAAATTCCTACCAGGCAAGATTGTATCGAAATAGTTCCATTGGGATGGAGAACCAGAGTAGTGTGAATACGATTCTCAAAATCCCATTCACTAAACTCCAATTTTTGATCCAGGCCGTTATGTTATTATAGGTGGCCTATTCATTGTAAAATAGTTTCCATTCGTTCACGCCATTCATTTCATTATATATGTTCTTTTTACAAATTGAGTCACACAGTTGTTCTATCAACCCGAAAAGTAATGTAGTTCAAAATTTTTTAGTGTATCCAGGCCATTTTCAGTTCATAGAGGCCCAGATGATGTACAAGATTTGACTTGTTTTTCATAACTCACGCTGCTTGATTTTCTATCATACCAACGGGAGCTAGGAGCTGTCTCGATGACTTGCAAGGTAATACCTCTGCATTCCCAATCGTTGAAGGCTCCAACATTGAAATTTCTAGCCAAAGCGATTATCGGTACTGCTCCCCAGCTCCCCGAAAACTGTTCACAAAATCATTCTTCATCTATATAATGAACCTCATGGATGGTTTTTATTTCATAAATATCTGTTCACTTTTCTTTCCTTCTGTATAAGCCACTATCAGCTCCTTGCTCACTTTGGAGAGTAAGAGATCTCTTTCAGGGAGGTGATAGCAAAGCTACTAACAACTGACAGAGAGTTAAGAGATGAAGGAAGATGTTTGGTAAGTTTAGTAAAAGCTCATCCAATCCATGATAGGTTTCTAAACTCGAGTAAATAGTTGAAATTTTAAATCTGAATGGTATCATTCTACATTTTTAAGTATTTCATGTACCAGAATGGGGTCACCTTTTTCACCAAAAAGCGTGTTCTTTTTAAGTTAGAGTGAGAGACCACAACATAAATTGCCATTGTGAGATCATAAAAATGAAATCACTATTGTTGTGTGCAGATAAGTAAAGGCCATATACAATGCCATCTCAAAAGCAGTTGCTTTTAACGCCAGAAATGCCAAATGTGATGAAAAAAGGTTACACGTCCCTTCTTTTCATTGAAAGATCAACATCAATCAAAAGTGAATGATGTTTCCTAAAACATTTCAGGTCCACTGGTCCCTCCCTCAGTTTCAAGTGCCACAACAAAATTAATTATTTCCATTGCTAATTCTCTACAGAATGTTGCTCTTTTTCCTGGAAGATAGTGTAGTTTATCTTTCCCCATTTTTCTCTCTATCCTTTCATTTTGAGATTAGAAGGCTTTTTTTGTTCAGGTAAACTGAACGCAACCAACTACTCCCTAATCTTCTCATTACAATTGAGGAGGGGAAAACTACCTGGAAAAACAACTTTCCAGATCAAAGAATAACCTTGAGAAGTTGTCAAAGCTGCAAAAGCATGGGCAAGTTTGTTTTCCTCTCGACAAAAAATAGAAGTATTACCTTGATTGATATACATTTGGTTGGTTCCATTTACAAAAGCATAACAATCTCTTCAATCCTCCTAGCTAATTTTCTTTAGGACAGATTCCAATGTGGGGATTAAGTTTTGTATTAATAACATCATGACAACATGTCAGACAGAAATAGAAACGAAAAAACTGAAGAAATTTAAAAAAGAGTTTCTACAAGGTTCTGATAGCGATTTCGAGGACTATGACAGCTAATTGTGTAATGTATAACAAGGGAAAGAAGATAAAACTATGCCTGTTTGCTCTCTGCTTACCTTAGAATAAAGCCTTTATCCTCCACACAAAGTTTATGTGATCTATGTTTGAAATTTTATTTGCTTGTTAGTTGTGTCCCAATACTATCCAAACAATAGTTTTGACAACTCAGTGATGGCTACTGCTGGTAGTAAAGAGGACATCTTTGGTAGGTTGAAAAGTCACTATACTCTAAAAGTGATTATAAATGTTGCAGAAAACTTTTTTGTATTTTCTGTTAGCAAAAAAAATGCCTCTACCTGGATCCCAGTAAGTTTCTGAAAAATCCAAAATACTTGAGAATCCCTATGAATGATATTTTGTGTTTCTTTCAGCATAATGATGTTGGTACATGGTACAAACAAGGGTTTTGATTCTTTAATACCAAAGATAATAGCCACTTTATTGATAAAGAAAATAGGTTATTTAATGTCCTTTTTTGCCCTTGCCTTTTTGTATCAAATTGTACAATACTCCAAGTTATCTTGATAAACAGGTACACGGTGATTTCAAGTGTGCAGTTAATATTATTTTGTAGATATAGTTGGAAATTTGTGGTAGGAAAACAACTGTTCAATTAGGGCATTGGGTACTATTGATTGAACCTATCTGGATCAGGGTCATTGAAAATTTCTAGCCAAGGTTCAGTATTTGTTTGGATAGCAAACCTTATCTACATTTTGATTCCTATTCATTGGCTGTTCTAATTTGTAACAATTTTTCTGAAGCAATTTCACTTTGTTATCCTACTTCAGCTTTTATAACATTCATGTCTTTTAGTTTGCATAGACTTTTAGTTCTATTCTGACAAAATATTAGAGTTGTAAAGTCTGGCTCGTTTGATAATTTTTTGGTTTTTAGCTTTTGAAAATTAAATCTATTTTTACTTATTGGTTTTTTTGTTTTTCGTCTATGTTTTTTAAATGTTTTTAAAATTAAAGCCAAAATTTGAAATCTAAAACTCTGTTTGGTGACTATTTGATTTTTAGTTTCTGAAAATTAAAGCTATGAATACTACTCTTATGTATTGGTTTATATGTTTTATTGGATGTATTTTAGAAATGTTTTTAAAATTAAAGCTAAAATTTAAAAACTAAGGTCTCGTTTAGTAATTATTTGGGCTCCGTTTTGTAATTATTTCGTTTTTTAAAATTAAGTCTATTTTCTCTCCTTTCTTATAATGATTTGCATATTTTTTAAGTACAATGGTTGAATTATTAGCCAAATTCTAAAAGCAAAAACAATTTTAAATTTAATTTTTTTTTTTTCCAAATTTTGGCTTGGTTTTCTAAGCCATTAGTAAGAAGTAGATAGCAAAGGAAAAAAATTGGAGGTGAAAGTACCTATAAGCTTAATTTTCAAAAATAAAAAATCAAATGGTTATCAAATAGGGTCTTAGTTTTTTAAAATTGTTTTTTTTTAATTTTTAATTTCTTACTATTGTTTTCATATTTCCTATCTAAACAATTAAAAATTCTAGCGGATTTTCAAAAACGAAGATAAGTGTTATAAAATGGTATTTTTTGGTTTTTTTAGCTTTTAAATTTTGAGTTTGACTTAATGCTCTAAAATATGCTCCTAAAATGTAGATAACAAAACACAAACATAGATAAGATTGATATTTATAGGCTTAATTTTGAAAAACAAAAGTCCTGGCATATGAACAAGTTTCAATTTTTTTTTTCTTTTTTCTTCCCTTTTATCTTTTTCATTATGAAAAAGGAAAGTGAAATTGTTAGGAGATGTGTCAGCTTTTGATTCACTCAAATTTACTCATCCATAGATTCCTCTAAATCTTCCCACATGTTAAGTTGTTTTGTATGCCAAAAAGACATCCAATGAATGTATCTTTTTCCAAGATTTTATTTTGTCCTACATGAAATAAAAACAAAACCTCATTGGAATATATATTTATTGTCTCCATCTACTTCATTCCATGATGGGTTTTGAACCTGCAAATCATTATATCATTCAATCTCAGAAACCCAAAAGGGATAATGTACATATGGTCTCTCAAAATCTTCACAAATTTTGAACAATCCCATGAACAAAGTCTTTCTAACCTTTTTGTCTCTAATTTTCTTCTTGTCAAGTTAATTTTTTGTCCACTACATTCAATTTCGCCACAAGTCAAGTTTTCCCCCACAATTTAGAAAACCATCGTAGAAAGTTATTTAGGCCACGTTTACACCAAATGAAAGGTAATATCTCAATTATGATGTAAAAAAGCGGGTCCCAATATATTACTTTCGTTGTTTACTTGCGTTCCGTAATCGTAAGGAGTTACAGGACCCACCTCGAAACCTGTAACCAAAAACTGCAATCTAATTGAGGAAGGAAGGATATTCAATCCAATTGTGATTGAAAATTACATGGGATCCAGTATCTTTACCGTTATCGCTATTGTAATAAATATTTTTACGATAACAGTAAAATGTGAAAATTCATAATTCTAGCCTTCTAGGTAAATGTGATTAAAAACAATCCAATTATGTTTGTGATTCAAGCCATCCGTCAACGAAATCTCATTCTGATTATAACAAATTTTTATTACGGATTGGTAATGTGGCCTTAATTCAATACATAGGACAGTTATTGGACCTTTTTTTTTTTCTTTTTTTTTTCATTTAATACGATAATTGAGAGTGGAAAGATTCAGACCTCTAACCTCTTGGGTCAAAATATCACCGGACTTCTTAAATGACTTGTTGAATGATAACTACTCCTATTTTTAATCCACCAACTCTTTCTTCTTTCTCTTTGAATCTTTTTTTAATTATTATTTTCAATTGAGGATACTACAAGCTGGTAATTCATAGGTAGCTAGTAAGTGATTTTACACTGGTGAGAGAGAAGTGATCACAATCTTTATTTCCAATGTAATAATAGGGATGGACTACATTTCAATAATTCTTTCTGAAATCATGTGAAGGATCTGAAAAATGAAATTAATTATGGGGTAGAGTTTGAAAATTTGTGGGCCAAATTTATTGATTGAAATGCAACACTGAAGACTTCTTTCCGTATGAAGTCTTAATTGAAACTTGTACGAATAGTGATAGTTATTACCAAATTTGGGGCAAATTCTTTAGTCGAAATGAAAAGGGTTCCTCATCGATTCATATATCGCGTCTAAAATGTATCAAATGATTAAATTTACTATAGTCCAACGATTGGGTATATCAATGGATATAGCTCTCATTTCTTGGTTATCAATTAAATCTTGAATTTAAATCCTTACGAGCGCAACGAAGAATTCAACATTTTCCACGATTTCTGCAAAATATGTGAGTTAGACGTGACAGTAATTAAGTTTCTGAAATTAGTAGTAGTTGGGTTAAATCACATCAATTCAATCAAATTCTTTAGCATTCCTTCTTAATCATGAAATGAGAAAATAATTGAAGCCTAGAAAAGTTAATGAAATGATACTAAGATGATCAAAGAGAAAAAATCAAATCAAATTATATTAAACTAAGATGATAATTATAATCTTCTCACTAATAACCATTCCAATTACTATCAAGTGGGCAGATTCTTCTTAATTGCTCTCTCTCTCTTGATTCTTATCAGTTGCCAAGAGTTTTATTTTTATTTAAAATTAAAAAAAAAAAACCCAAAATCATTTATTCTATATATATAATTTATCTTTTTATACCAAAAGGAAAGAAAGTGAGAAAGAGGGGCTTTTAAGAAACTTTATTCTCAGCCACTAGGGTTCTTTTCCACAGTTGTCTCCATTAGCATCAGCAGCTGGCAAATATATACAAGAGTAGAAAAATAGTACAATTGAGATGACTTAAATTATTTAAAAGAGACCCAAAGTCTCAATTTTTTTTAAAAAAAAATATTTGTTTTTAGAAAAAACAAAGTCATAAAAAGAGAGGACTAGGGCGATGAATGAAGTTGACAGTTTCCTACAATTATGAAGGTGGTGAGATGAAGATGCCAAAAATTTAAGAAGAAAAAAAAAAATCTCATTTATAATAATAGTTATTATTATAATTATTATTTTCTCATCTAATTATAAAGTTTCTAAAATATCAACTCAACTAGAAAACAAATATCAGTAATACAAAACATAAACAAACAAAAAATAACACCTCCTCTCCATGATTTTGATTTTGATTTTGGTGACAAATCCTTTTTTTTTCCCAATTTGTTTAAAACAAATCTATTTGGTAACGAGAACAAGCAAGAATATTAAACACTCTCTCTGTGTAGGGCAGCATATATATGCATTTATTTAAGATAATGTTAATTATTAGGGTCAATCAAAAACATTTAATATCAAGCTTAATTGTCATTAGTAGTTATTATCAACCTCCAGTTTCACCCCACATTTTTTTTAAACAAACTAATTTTATTTTTCGGATTTCTCAAACATAACAAATTGATTAAGACATTAAAAAATCTCAAGAAAAAGTGAATCCTAATTCATATTAATTACTTCACATTCCATAACATAATTATTATTCTTATACATAAACTTGTAGCATTGAGCCATCATCCATAAAGACAAATAACAAATAAATTTGTAACCAAAAACTTAAAAAAGAACTTGTAATTAATTCATCAATAATAATGATGTCTTTTTTGTTTATTTTTCTTCCAAGGAAAAAGGGGTGGGGGAATATATATTGAATTGAAAGATAGGGTTTGATATTAATTAATTTAGGTAACACTAATAGTTGGTGGCTTTTTGTTTTGTTCCAATTCCAAATTGGAAGGCATTGGAGAAGCCAAAGTGAGTTCAAGATCAGGCCCAACTGAAGAAGAAGAAGAAGAAGAAGAAATAATGGGATGTTTTGGAGGGACAGAATTGGAATTATCAGGAGATGATTTGAGGTGCGAATCAATCAAACCATAAACCCAAAGGGAAGAAGAAGAAGAAGAAGAAGAAATTTGATTGTTAATGTTGTTGTTAATCACTTCCATATTGTAAGCTAATTGTTGGGAAGAGCTTGCAAAAGTAGTTGTAATATTACTCTCTAAAAGAGGTAAATTACTCATCAGCCCCTTGCTGTTAATGTAATGATCATCATCAATATCATCTTGAGAATTTGAAGATATCTTCAAACATTGAGACAGTGCTATGGTTGTTGTTTCATATGCTGTCCCAACCTGTTTTTTTTCATATATAATGTTTTTCAATACATAAAACAGAAACAAATCATTATTTATATATAAGTTATGCAAATAAAATTAAGGAAGAAGAATCATGCTACATATATAGCTTAAAATCAATGTAAAGAGAGAGAGAAAGACTAATCTTAGGGGACATTATCAAGATTGGACTTGGTTCGCATAACCATTTGGATTTTGAGAATTAAGCTCATACTTAATTGTACACTACACTTTTATTTATGAATTTTTTTTTTGTTTTGTTGTCTACTTTTTACAAGTTTTTTTTTTTTTTTAAAAAATAGTTTTTATTTTTTGAAATTTGTAAAAAAAAAAAATTCTTTAAGAAATGTGAAAATCATATAAAAGAAAGAATCTGTGTAAGAATTAAGGTTTTTGTTTGATAACGATTTCATTTCTAGTGTTCTGTTTTTTAAATTTATATATGTTTCCTAAGTTTTTCTCATTTCTCAAAGAAACATTTGAATTCCTCTATCAATATAATCACTACTTTCTAAAACCTACTTATTCGTTTAGTTTCAAAATTAGACTTTATTTACGAAATCATTGGTAAATTAAGTGATAACAAATCAAAAAACAAAAATTATAAAATACATAGAAGTAGTATTTATAAACTTATTTTAAAAGACGAAAGAATTACTAAACAGAGTATGAACAAAAACAAAAAACTAACAAAAACGAAATCGTAATCTAATGAGACCTAAATCAAGAAGTAACAATTAAGGATATAAACAGTAGTGCATATATTACCATATCAAAGAGGCTTGAGCGCCTATTCTTTTTGTTGAGAGTGGATTGTCTAAGAAAATACTTTTGAGCATGACTAGCAACTTGTGTTGGAGTTCTTGTGGTCACATAATTTCTTGAAATCCCTCTCCAATCTCCTCTTCCAAGCTTTTCAAGCCCAATTAGAAATTTTCTATGCTCCTCTTCTGTCCATGGAACCCCTAAAAAAAACAATAGTTCATCCATAAACATTAATCATTATTATCAAAATTTTCAAATAACAAATCTTTTTCAACCAAAATGAATAGAAACCCCAAAAATAAAAACAAGGGTAATAATGGGTTTTTCTCTTTTTGTTGAAACATATAAACTATCAATCCAATCTCCAAACCCCAAGCAAGAGAAAGTTTGCAAAACCTCAAAAAAACTGAAAACCCATAAAAAAAAAAAATCAAAACTTGAATAGAGAAAACAAAAAAAGATGAAATTTTGAAGAGACCCAAATGATAAAAATTAAAAAAAAAAAAAAAAAAGAAAAAAAGAAAAAAAGAAAATTACCTTTTTTCCTTTCCTGGTCTCCATGGAGAAGGCCATCAGAGAGATAGCCATTGGAAGATTTAGAATAATGTTCAAGATTATTATTATTATTATTATTATTATTATTATTATTATTATTATTATTATCGATTTGAATTCGAGAAGAAGAGAAGGAAGAAGAAGAAGAAGAAGACAAGCAATCAGTACTAAAGCTTTTCTTAATGGCAAAAGCAGAAGCACTTGACGAAGAAGTAGTTGAAGAAGAAGATGATGATGATGAAGAAGAAGAAGAAGAAGAAGAAGAAGAAGAATCAAGATGAACTCCAAAAAGCCTAATTAAACCATAATTACCAACATTGAAATTGGGTGTTATTGAGCTTCTAATGTTTGTGCAAGTCCTTGAATTGTGACCCATATTTCCACAATGTGAGCACTTTCTTCCCATTTTTTCACTCTAATTATGCTAAATTTCCCACAATGATGAATCACCCACCCCCCCCCCAAACAAAAAAAAAAAAAAAAAAAAAAAGACCCAAAAAAGAAAGAGAAAGAGAAAGCACAACAAGAAGTGATATATTGGGTTTGGTTTATATGATGATGATGAGAATGAGAGAGAGTTGGGTAAGAGAAAAAAATAATGGATGCCTAAGAGAAGAAGCTAATTGGATGGCCTTTATATACAACTTTTTTTTTCCCCAACTTGGGTTTAAGCATATAAAAAATATGTAACATTTTTCTATGGGTTTCTCACAATAACTTCAAAAAAAAAAAAAAAAAAAAAAATAAGGATACGGTCCCTCTCTAAAACCCCAAAGGAAAAAAAAAAAAAAAAAAAACAATAATTTTCTCCTTCATGTAGTGCATATTAGTATTAATTCATTGTGTGTATAAAATATAAGCTTTTAAAATATGGGTTCATTTTGCTCCATGTATTTAAAAATAATATTTATTTTGATTTTTTATTTTCAAAAGAAAAATATTTGTGTGCATTTTAGGCTGCACTCATTTGTGCAGTCTACCCAAGTGTCTAATCACAAATTGTCATGCCGTAATTTTTTTTTCTTTAAGAAAAGATATTAATTTTTTTTTCCCTTTATAATTGAAAGGGATGCATGGAGATTGGTGTAACTTGGACTTCATTCAAATATTGCTTTTTTTTTCTTCTAAAGGTTCATTTAGTCCATGTACTTTTTGTGAAATTACTATTATTTAGTTCATTAATTTCTATTTTGGTCATTGTACTTCTAAAAAGTAATAGTTTTTGTCTTTTCATTCTTATTTTTTGATTGAAATTTTCGTATGATACTTTATTCACTAAATTTCTTAAATTGTAACCATATATTTGCATTAAAGAATTTTTGTTATATATAAAATTTATGTTAAAATTTTGCAAATAAGAATTAAAAAGGTTACTTTCTAAATATAACGAAGTGAGAAGATACAAAAATTGAAATAAAGATTTAAACTATACACTAACTAAAATGAATCAAAATTCAAAATTATGAGTTGCAATGAATATAACTCAACGAACATTAAGTATGTACTATCAATCTTCTCACTCACATATTATAAAAAAATAATAATAAATAAATAAGTAGACGTGACTTGAAATATATAATCTCTTGACAACATAATATTATTCAGAGGTTTTAGAAAGTGAAAGAAAGATCATAGAAATGGCAAAAGTTTGAAAGCAAGTTAAAGTTGATTGGTGATGAGCACTTTCATAGGAAATTTAGTGGAACCACACCCATCCTTTCATTTGCTCATTTTGGGATTTTTTTTTTTTTTTTTTTTGGATTTTTTTCCACTTTTCTTTGGATTCTTATAATTTTTTTTTTCTTTGACTCGTACGTAGAACTCCCAAAAGAACATGATTAGTTTTCCAATTGTTTCTTTCTTTTTCTTTCCTCATTAAGGAAATTACCCTTTCTTTTTAAGAGATGATTATATATGATGGGAATTGAATATTGATGAAGGAAAAAAAAAAAAAAAAAAAAGCTGGATCTATATTTAATTTTTTTATATAGTAAAAAAAATTTGTCCCTGACAATTCTTAATTATATTTGATAATGGATAGACTATAGCCAACACATATATATATGGTTAAAAGTGTCAATTTTCTCCCTTTATTTAAATATTTTTTATTCCAATCTTTAACTTGTAAATGAGATGTCATTCATATTTGTAACATAGCTATAGGAGTATTCGTGGGTTAGGTTGAAGGACTTTTGAAACTCAACCCAAATAATGAACCCAATCATGAAACATTTGGGTTTGGTTGAGTTTGTGCGCGTTACTTAAAGTAATTTATTTAAATTTTTGTTCTTAAAAGAAGTAAAATGTTAATATGTAAAAATTTTATTTAATTATTTTTATATATTGAATTAGAATTAACAACACAATTTTAATTTATTTTATGAAAATTTTCTTTCCAAAATATTAAAAAAATTATTTTTAGAAGCTGTGGAAGAAGAAATTATATAAAAAAAACATGAAATTAAATAAAACTAGAATAAATATCGGTATCTATAATGTTATCATAAGTAAAAATATATATATACATTAAAGTTAATAATACGTTCGGGTTGGTTTGGTTTATTTAGGTGAACTATGAACCAACTCATCCCATAACATTTTCATTTATTCGAATCCGACCCAACCCAAACTATATGGGTTGAATTGGGTTGATCGAATTAAGTTGAATATAACATTAAATTTTAAATTTCAATTTTTTTAATCCATAATACACACTTTATATCAATAAAGCTATGTTGACTATTAACCTACACGGTAGTTCCTACCCTATAGAAGTTGGTCATGAAATTAACTTTAGAATTCGGATGGCTTCGAATTGTTGATTTGATTTCAACTAACGAGGAATTGAATGTTGTTCCTTCTATTTGTTCCTCACTTTTTTTTTTCTTTTTAATTTCTTATTATTCATAGATGAAAGTGATTGATTTCTTTTTCGATATTATTAGTCATATAAATAATAGTCACTCATCCAAGTGGATGAATGAGCTAAAAAGAAAAAAAAAAAAAAAAAGAAAAAAAACCAAACAAACAAACAAATAGGGATTGAAATAAATTATAAAGAAAATATTATGGAAAAGTTTTCTAAAAACTATTTTTTTTAGAAAGTAAAGATTAAGAGAAATTTCGATATAGTTTCATTAGTAATTTTTTTTTTTTGAACTTTTGATTTGTAATTTTTTTCCTTGGAAAAAGTCAAAAGTTCTCAAATAAGAAAGGTGCAAAAATAATGATGCTAAATATTTTAAATGATAAAATTATTGAAGATATTTACAAATCACTATCTACCTACGATAGACTCACTCGTAGTAGAATATTGCGGTCTACATAATTAATATATTTATTGAGACTATGTCTCTTTTTTTACTACTAGTCCAATCCATAATGGTTAATGAGGCTCTTCCTATACAAATAAAATTTAATGAAAAAAATTCTTAGCATTTATTTTAGATTATATTGCTTTCTAAAAGTTATATAAATAATTCAAAACCTAAGAGATTTCTTTTGTGTTTTCTCCAAGTCAATGGCTATATATATATAATACCTGGTTAATTATTTTCTCTTATTATTATTCGTATAATTTTTTTTATAACAATAACAAAAAGACAAATAGAACTCAACTCAATTGACATCATACTTGTATTATTCATCTTGGATAGTCAAAGGTTCGATTCTTTCACCCTACATATTGCAATACATACACACATATATATACTTTTACAAGGATCTAATATCCTACAAGTTTTCTTGACACCAAATATTGTAGGGTCGGGTTGTTCAGTGCGATTAGTAGAAGTGCACCTAAGCTGACCCGAACATTCACGTATATCAGAAAAATAAATTATACAATAATTGAGCTATGCTCCTTTTGGCAAAATTTTATCTCTATTTTCAATTTAAGCCTCTGATTTCTACATTCTCCAAAGATGTATAATCTATATTTTCATATTATATATTGATAGATGTAACAGTTAGATCATATATATACACATATGATTAATTAATTAATTAAGTATTCTAAACATTGATGGAGATTGATTAATGGAAAAATTAATTAAAGATCACAATATATCCACAACTCTCAAGATATTATAATATATACATAAAATGGAGGGGAAGTACCACTTGGTTAATTAAGGATTTTTAAGCAAATGGGTTTTATAGTCCATTGTATTATGGAACACAAGTTGAAGTGTTTTTTTTTTTTTTTTCCTATTTTTTCTTTTATTATTAAATCTCTGTTGTTGAGCTTTCAAAAAAATTAAAAATTAAAAATTAAAAAAAAAAACTTAAACTAAGATTTGTTTAGTTCACACTCATTTGGCAGCATCATAAAAAGGAATTTTTGTTTTTCAACTACACAATAAAAGTAGACAAAAACATTAAGTTTTAAGAAAGGTTTTTTTGACTAATTATGGACATACACACATAATCTAATTATTGATCACCTAAATTAAGTTGCTTTATTTTGATTGGAAATGGAAATTAAGATATAAATTTTAGTATAAAGTCTAATAAGCTAAAATAAAATTTATATTTGAGTTAAAGATATATATAAGCCAAAATAAAACATAAACCCTAATTATAATTTAAGATATATTAGAACATTTGAACTCTAATTTAAATACCTTAAAGTTATAAAGTAGAGTTCATGAGTTCTTAAACCTTAAGGATTCTCACTGATTTGAATATATAAAACCCTACCAATAATTAACAAATCCTACCAATATCTTGACTCACCCATTATACTCAAGAAATCTTAGATAGTTAGATATCACAAATTCTTTTAATTTGTAAAGAGTTGAAACTTTCAAGATAATAAATTATTTTTTCCTTTTTTTTTTTTGTGCATTTTATAATATACATTGCACAAAAAAAAAAAAAAAAAAAAAAAAAAACTATGCTATGGACNACACAAACCAAAAGTTTTGTACATTGACAATTGCAATATAACAACTTGATGATTAAATTAATTTGAAGATTGATGTAGGTAGCTAAATAGCTTGTTGTACTATAAGCATCAAGTTCAAGAGTATATATAAGATACGAACCCAAGTTGATCATAAGCCAATTGCTTACATGTAAATTATTGATTAAAAATACTATTTTGGTATCTGTATTTTAGATTTTTTCTATTTTGGTCTCTATACTTTAAATGTTCATTCTTAATGAATGTATTCAATAAATCTTAAAATTAATCTTTACAGTTAGTTTAGGGTTGATTTTTTCAACCATCAATAATAATAAGTTCTATTTGTGTATGTATATTCTCTATTAACCTTCATTATATATATAGTGTTTTAACCAACTTCGATAAACATAAACTTTGAATGACTAAATTTAAGATTTATTGAAAGTACATACTCTAAGGTTGGATAATTTTAAGTACAAGGACTAAAATAATTATCGGGAATAAATGTTATACCTTGTTTACAATAATCAGTAGCTTGATTGAACCAAGCCTCTGCAATTTCAAAATCTCCCTATCAAATGGTCTGTTCTCCATGTGAAATAGGCAAGTATTCCTTCTACGTACTTGAGAGTTTCCTACCTCATATGACTCAATAGCCAATTCGTTTGTTGTCCCATATTTTAAAAAATTTACCATATCTAATCTAATTGAATGAAAATTTTCATAGATCTAGCCCATTTTTTTCTCTATTTAAGCAGTGAAACCCTAAAGGACGACACATACCAAAATAGTATTTTAATATAAATTATTTGATATTAGCAATAGAGAGAGAAAAGTACCAAAACAAACTTTTATAAATTTAACTTTTAATTTTGTGTCTAATATATTTTTTCCCCTATTTGACATTTTTTTAAAGGAAAAAATTTAGGTGTAGCCCTCTACTGCACCCAATTAAAAACTGATACATGACAGTTTGCATTTTTTAAAAACATTATTAAAAAAATTATTTTTTATGTGTGTAGGAAAATGGAGAGTATAGACTTAGGCGCCTATGTATTGCTCTTTTTAAAAAATTACCCATCTATTGGAAACGAAATTGTACATTGAAGGTTCTATTATACACAAAATTCAATACATTCGTTAATATGAAAATTATTGAATGTTTTGACTTATTAAATACAAAATTGAAAGGTCAACTTCTTATTTGACATATTTAATGTTCAAAGGACCTATTAGATACTTATAAAACTTTAGGGAAGACACAAACATAGAAGTTCGGGGACTAAACCTATCATTGAACCAACAATATTTTATAAAGCAAATAAATAATTAGTAGTAAAAATAATACTAATAATAAGGAAAAAAAGTACATTTTCGGTCCCTAGCTTGTAGGTCTAGTTTCCATTTGGTCCCTACGTTTCAAGATGTTACACTTTTAGTTCTTAAGTTTTGAGTTTAGCTTCAATTTAGTCTCTAAGTTTCAAAATTTTACAATTTTACCATTGAGAATTGAGTTTTTTTTTTTTTTTTTTTTTTTTTTTTTTATTTTTTTTTTTTTTTTTTATATTTTTTATTTTTACTTTTTAAAAATTTGTTTTTTTTTTTTTTTTTTTTTTTTTTTTTTATTTTTTTTTTTTTTTTTTATATTTTTTATTTTTACTTTTTAAAAATTTGTTTTTTTTTTTTTTTTTTTTTTTTTTTTTTATTTTTTTTTTTTTTTTTTATATTTTTTATTTTTACTTTTTAAAAATTTGTTTTTTTTTTTTTTTTTTTTTTTTTTTTTTATTTTTTTTTTTTTTTTTTATATTTTTTATTTTTACTTTTTAAAAATTTGTTTTTTTTTTTTTTTTTTTTTTTTTTTTTCAATTTGGTCCCTAGATTTCAAATTTTACATTTTTAACCTCGATTTTTCACTAAATACTTACTTTCTGCTTTAATGTTAATGTTTATTAATTAATTGAAAGAATTAAAATAATTATAATTAATTTTCATTGTTTTTCATCACAATCAAAATTAAATTTAGAACTTCACTTCAAAGTCATTTAAAATTAATTAATAAACATTAACGCACAAAGATTGAAAGTAGATATTTAGTGAAAAATCGAGGTTAAAAGTGAAAATTTTGAAACATTGAGACCAAATCGAAACAAAACTCAAATCTCAACAGCAAAATTGTAGTAATTTGAAACATAGGAACTAAATTGAAACTAAACTCAAAACTTAAAAACTATAACATTTTGAAACATGAAGACTAAACAAAAATGAGACCAAGAATCTAATAACCAAATGGTTAATGTATTTTTCACGAGTAATAATAACAATATTTGGAATATGATATTTTTATATTATAAAGTTTTAAAATGGGAACTTATTTAGAGGGTATAAGATGAAAAGAAAAGGGAGGAGTTTTTGAATGTGGAAAAAGGATGGGAAAGAACGGACATTGTTCGAACACAAGTCACATTCACAACACACACATCCATTTCTTTCTACCACTCATTTTTGTTTGGTGGGGGAACCTTTTTTTGCTTTTTTATACCCATTTATTTCCTTTCTTTCTTTTTTACTTCATTTATATTCGCTTCATTTTTACTCTTTACATCTAATTCCAAAATATTAATCTATTATATGACCAACTACTTTGAGTTAGACTCTATAATTCAACCAACATTATTAATTTCCACCTTGAAAAAGAAATCGACCCGAGTTCTTGTGCTTTGTTCTGTTGAATTAAACTCTATACGTTTCAAAATATAATTAGTTTTGATAATGTTAACAAAAATGTTAAGATCTTAATTTTACAAATATATATTAATGTCGATAGATAATTTATATAAAAACAAAAAATGCATAAACAATATTTAAATTAATAAACGAACATTTTAGGCTTTTTTAAATAAACAAATTTAAATGTTCATTATTTATATTATATTCACATTAATAACATTTTGTTTTTGCTTATTTTGTTGAAATCATCAAAACACCAACCGTGAGGAGTGAAGATCAATGATCGATCTCTTCACGAAAGGTTTGGTAAAAATCATATGGTCATTTTGTCATTGCTATTTTGGACTTTTTAAAATATATAATGAAAAAGTCGATTTAACCCTTATGTCGATGTTGAACTCATAGAAATGTGAAATATCAATGAAAATCTCAATTTAACCCTTATGTCAATGCTAAACTCATAGAAATGTGAAAAATCGATGAAAATGTCGACAAAAATTTAATAACATGCTTAAAACTTTGTCTAAAGACTCCAAACTAGGGAGACTTTCATATCAATAAAATAAGATGTACAATATATAGCCTATTTGTTACATCTATAAATAATTTGAGCCCTTTATTGAAAGTTAAGAACATAAAATATAATCAACGAATCCAGTTCCTAGTGGAATTTTTGAAGTCATCAAACTAAACTTATGTGGACTAAAAGTATAGTTTTATTGTTTAGTTTTCAGTATATAAATCAATACGTATTGAAAGTTCTAAACACTATTCCCAAAAAGAAAAAGAAAATAATAAAAACATTACATCATTGATCATGATCCTATTTCAGAACTGAGAATGTACAATGTACAAGCATTATGCATATTTCTTGTCAAATTTCTTTATTATTTTTGGAGCAATGACAATTGACAAAGTGCCAGAAGCATTATTAGTTCTTATATATATACATATATTATAATAATTATTATTAATAATAAAGTTTATTATACTATATTCTATTATCCAAGTATAATTCCGGCAGGAAAGCAAATTGTTTGAATGATGGTAGGTTAAAGAATGGTTACTTTCAACATCATGGGATATATTAAAATAAAACATTATTATATAAAGGCTGTGTCTTCTCAACTCCATAAGGGGGTATTCTTTTTTTAATATATCTTTTTTCTATGTGGGAGGAAAAGAATATTTATATATAAAAAAAATTAAAGCAATATAATTAGGATTGTGATGCAATCAATGGAAAAGAAAAAAAATGATGTCTAGAGGGGATTTTTCATTTTTTCCTTTTTAACTTCTTTTTGTTAAAAGCAACTTTGGAAGTCAGAGGGGGTTAGGTTTGAAAGATTGTTTTGGATTACTTAGAACCTTTGCTTGGTCAAGCTGAAGAGTTCCTTTCCTTTTCATTTCCATTTTTGAGGGAGCTGACCTGCAAATTCAAAAGATAAAATTTAGAATCAGAAGAGGAAAAAAGGAAAAAAAAACAAGAGTTATGAAGAACATTCACATTCTTTTGTGGTTATTACCTAGAAATTATCCACAGAACTGCAGATTTGTATTCTCATCAGGAGATTCATATGCAACTTCTAAAGGGAATATATAAGAGAATATGCCATCTGTTTATGATGTAGAATTAGAATAGTCAAATCTAATTGGTTGAAATGAAATGAAATGGGAAAATTGGCCCAAAATGAAGAAGTTTGCATATTTATACAATTGAATTTCAAAGTTTCCTCGTTACACACTTGGATTCACCTGTACAAGGATTAGTTATTATTACTATTATCTTGTGAATATAATAAGTTCTATTGAAAACGGTAAAAGTAGTATAGACTTGTTTGGAATGATGTTTTAAGTGATTAGGTAGTCATTGGCTTTTTAAAGAAAGAAAGCACACAAATGACACACGATGCTTGAATACTTCACTAGTTAACAATATCTAGTGGAGACATAAACAGGCAGCAACTGTTGAGCAAAAAGTGTGCAAATTTTAGCACAAGAAGAAAAATTAACATCCACAACAATGAGAAGTTTGTTTCCCCTCTTTCGTTTTGGCGTAAGAACCAAGCTCTAATGTGTCCTGATTCATATTTGAAACTTCGAAACTGATGCTTGATAATTTGAAGATCAAGTGCATGATTAGAATTCACAAATCATCTAGATCAAATAGTCTAATTTTTAAGTGTGCTCGGGAAGGGAAAATAGCTTTTTACTGGAGAAGTGAGCACATTCTTACTTAAGAGCCACTCCATAGTCTGAATTTGCATATGCCCCGACGATTTTGTTCAAATGACGCACGAATTGACTGAATCATGGAACGCACTGAAGATATGTGAGCCAACTTTTCATGCTGTTCCTGAAAAATGATTAATCTTTAGTTTGCACTTATGTCTGTACGAGAGAGAGATCAAGTTTGACGTGTAATACCACTTCCTTGAGACGTTCTTCCAACCCTTTAGAATTTGTATCAGTAGACATGAATATCTTCCTGTAAGCAGTTCTCAAGCCAATGATCTGGATCCTTGCACAAAATATATGGTAAGCCCTTCGATATATAAATATATAATCAAATGATGCAAGTAATTTGTAAATCATCATAATGAAATTCCATAAATTACAACCTCTTCCATCGTGAATCCACTGCGCCGAAGTCCCTCTAGATTCAAACCACGTAGTTCTGGTCTTTCTCCCCCCACCATCATATATTTGGGCACATCTTGTGAAACCTACAGACACTATTATTAAATGAAATCGCATTTGCATATAAGGAACTGCTTTTTTATGTATTGTTCTTTACAAAATAAATTCAAATAGGTTCAATGTTCAAGTAAAAAATCAAACAAATTAGTTTGCATTGGGATCAGCATGCTAGACAGATTGCTACAGAGATCCTACATAATTTATTAGGGAGTGTTTGGGACACTAAGTTGAGTTATGAAGTCTGAAATTAATATGTTAGAGTTAGGAAATTTGTGTTTGGGGTGCAAAGTTGGAAGATAGAGTTCTCGATAAATGTGCAAAATAGAAAAAGGGGAGAAGATGGAGTTCGTTCTTCGATAAATGTGCAAACTTCAATGTTTACTATAGTTTAGTTATTTAATACCAACTTATGAAGTTGGTGGGCCAAACACCCCTTATAGTTTTCTCCTTTCTAACAAGATCATATATTACTCAGAAGTTGAGCAATGTTGAAATATCAAAAACCAAGGTCCTTGTTCATTCATGCTCAAGCATCCAACATCTGTTCTGAACAAAATAATCAGAGTACAGTGAAGACAAAATATGAAAAAATGGTAATACCATCGAACCCGCAGCAACAAATGAGAAAGAACCAACATGGCAGAACTGATGAACTGCAGTGGTGCCTCCTGTGTGAACATAGTCCTACAAGGAGAGCACTTAAATTAACATAATATCAAATATAGCTTTAACAACACTAGATGTAACTTTGTGCAAGCTAATGATTAAAGGACGTCTAACCTCCACCACAACGTGGCCGGCTAAAAGAGTATTATTTGCAAAAATATTGTTGTTACCAATCTTGCAATCATGAGCAATATGACAGGATCCCATTATGAGATTGTTATCACCAATAGCCTGATTTCACATTCCAGGATTAAAAAATAAATTCTATAACCATAAGATAGATTACAGCGATCAGAAAATTTGAAGTTTCTTCAGGCCAATCTGATCTTACCGTCACATCACTGGACTTCGAAGACCGGTGGATTGATGAATGTTCTCTTATGTCATTGTTATCTCCAATATCAAGAAAACATTCATCTCCTGGCTAAATCAGGGGAAATAATGTCATATTAAGAACAACTATCCTCCTTCAGAACAATAGCCACCATGGGTTCTCACAATTTAAGTTAAACCCGTAACAATTATCATAATCCACAGGAACAGATGCATATGTGTTACTGATAACATTAAAACTAAAGCAATTAAGTCAACTGATCTGTTAACACCCATCCATCAGCAGCTAGCCAGAAAAATATCTCAATTTTTTAAAAATTGAAGAACAATCTTCCGGGTAACAATGATATAATAGGAAGGAATGCTCCACGGGCCCTAAGTTGTACTTGTGGTAAAAACTATAGGCATGAGAAGAAAATCTAAAAAAGAACTTGTTAGCATTGACCTAATCCACCTGTTGCAAAGAAGAAAATGGAAAGACGATTTGAAATATGTTAAACAAACAATGGAACAGATGGTTGAGAAATGTAGAATATAAAGAATGTTTATCATAGAACCATCTGCACTCTCTTTAATTCAGCTAAGCATTGGATAAATGTCAAGTTCACCCAATTCTAGCATTGATCATTATATGCATTCAGCTTCCACAAAATGATTTTGTTGATCCTTCTACAAGCGAAGTACATCAGTACATGATCTATTTAATAACAGAGCTGTATACTAAAAACTACTAGGAAGTGAACTCGCTTGTCAGCAGCATCATTCGGTTGACTCTATCTTATGTTAAATTTACTTTCTTTAAGAAACAGTATTGTGGTGCAGGAGTTAGCCAGAGAAAAGAATAATAACAGCAGTGCACTAGCTGAATATAATTAAGGTAAAATATGAAATATTGCATCTGTCCAACTGAGCATTCTGAAAATGTAAATAAGATCGAAATATCAACCTTGTATTTCATGTCTTGACATCTAATGCCAACCACTGCATGGTGACCTATTTTGTTATTACGCCCAATGACTGTGCGACCAGGAAGGTCCTCACCAACTATAGCGCCACTGCCTGACCATATTTTGCAGTGTAAACAGAATAAGATAAGTTGTGTAATTCACCCTAAACATCACAATATAAAACATGCCTGGTAAAACTCAAACTCACGTCATCAAGACACATTGATCCCCTAGTTCTGTAAAGCCAAAAATGTGGCTCCCAGGATACAACTGACAACCATTTCCCAGCTTTGCGAAGGCTCCCACAGTACAGAATGGACCAATATACCCATCCTGCAACATAAGGAAGAACAAATAATTGAGTTATTTACAAACTAGTAGCAAGAATGAAAACCCGTCATTAATTCACTACTTGACAACTAAGTAATAGGGCCCTTAACTCCTAAGTTCTAATAAGACCATCCATTTATATTATGTAATGTATAATCCCTATTGATATAGATTTTTTATTCCTTGGAATGTAAATATACTATATATTCTTTTGAAAGTTTTCCTGGCCCATATATCATCAAGATTTTACTAAATTGTTTCATGACAACCATGTACCATTTATATTAAAGAATTATGATGTATATAACACGAGTACTGCATGACACACTAAGGTCAAAATTAACACCATGCGCAAGATTTACTCTTATTATCATGCATTTTATATTTTTAAATATTTTTCATTAGATAGACTTCTAAAATATGTAAAGGTAATGCATCTTCATTTTTTTAATATAAAGTGAGAATATACAATTTTGAGTTAATTATTCATTTTCATGGATAATTATGATAATGTATACTAAATATAAATATATATTGAAAATACTAAAATATCTTAGAAACTACAACCTTGTGATAACATTACAAACCTAAAAAGTTACAAGAACGCCATTAGACTCTCAGCTCAAAGCTAGTGAATATCCAGTTGACATTCATGTGATTGAAAACACCCTGTGCATTCAAAATTTTATGGGTAGATTTATCGAGATAGACCAAGATTGAGAGCCTTGAGAGATAGGAGGCCTATGGACAAAGACAAAAGCCCCATTTGGCAGAGCAAGGCTGTAAGACTCGCGTCCAACCAATAGTCACCCATGATTTTAAGAGGCTAGTCCGAGTTGATCAACCAGGACCCATGAGAGAGCCTAGGGTAGCTCAAAGGACTCATGAGGGAGACTAGAGGGAGCTATCCATGGGAGAGCTTAAACATAGCTCAAATGACCCAAGGGAAACTTTGAGATAGCTTAAAAAACCCATGGGAAACTTAAACGTAGCTTAGAGGACTCTTGAGAGAGCCTAGTGGTAGCTCAAAGGACCTATGAAAGCTTAGAGGTAGCTCAAAGGACCCAAGGGTGAGCCTAATGGTAGCTCAAAGGACCCATAAGAAGCTTAGTGGTAGCTTAGAAGACCCAAGAGGGAGCTTAGAGGTAGCATGAAGGACCTAAGAGTCACATGGAGGACCTTGGAGAACCCATGGAGGACCTCTGCGGAGTCACATGGAGGACCTCTGCGGAGTCACATGAAAGACCTCTGCAAGACCCGTGGAAGACCTTGAAGGACCTTTTACAAGACCCATAGAGGTCCTTAGAGGACCAATGAAGGACCTTGGAGGACCTTAGAGG
The DNA here is from genome assembly GCA_031780015.1 of Citrullus colocynthis. Lineage (NCBI taxonomy): Eukaryota > Viridiplantae > Streptophyta > Magnoliopsida > Cucurbitales > Cucurbitaceae > Citrullus > Citrullus colocynthis. The sequence continues at coordinate 3,739,209 of QLSR01000224.1, forward strand.
TCCAATGAAAGACCTTGGAAGACCTTAGAGTGATTAAGTTTGGAACTTTCTAGATTCTCAACGGACAATCTATAAAGGAACCGTTAAGTTGTTGAGTGGGTAATGCACTTAAGCATCGGTTACAATCTCAAGTGGTGGTAATGGAACCACCCAATGAATAATGGCTCAATGGTTTTAGAAAGTTAAGAGGGACAATTATGAGCTCAAGCGTCAGTTACGCATTACTAACCTATATAAGCTACCAAATTCATTGGTCGAAGGTATGCCCAAAATCCTATACTATTTTCTACTATCAAGTTACTCACAAACCCAAGACTGACTTGAGCGTCAGAGTGTGTATGGCCTGACATCACACCAGTATTTAATTTCTTTTGATTTGCAGGCAGGCAGTTATACTATTTTACTACGAAATAAAAATTTATGGTTTGATCTATTTTTTAGCATCAACACAAAAGATACAATACATACCGCAATTAAGGAAAATAATCACATGAACAGTCCAATGAAAGTCTTTCCAATCCGATGGAATCCTCGTTCAAAAGATGAGCGCATTCGGTAATTAATAACAAATGAACTACAATTCAGCGCTAATTAGAGACACAAGCGCAAAGAGATCGAGAAATGAGCAAAATCCTGAACACTCGAACACGTGACCAGATTCTCAATTAGACGGAATCAAATTAGTATCAGATAATAGACGATGCAACAGCAAAAAAAAAAAAAAAAAAAAGAAAAAGAAAAAAAAAACGACCTCGCCAATTACGGCATTCGGATGTACAACAGCAGTTGGATGGATGAATGTAGAGCTTCTTCCAACGGTAGTTTCCGATGTTGCGTCTCCCGAAACGACTGCAACATAGAAAAAGAAACCTAGAAGCTCGATACAAAACAAAAGAGAGGAGAGGAGGGGGGAGGGGAAGTTCCAGAGCGTAAGAGATACGAACAAGTTGATGAGCGGTAGAATTGATTGAAGGAGCAAAATGAGCGGCGAGGTTTAAAAAGCGACTGCATCGGCGGGAAGTTGAGAGTGGCGGAGGGAGTATTGACTCCTCTCTGACGCAGAAACGGTCGCCGGAGACTCGACGAAGAAAGCGTTGGATTGCGAGCCGTCCGATACAGTGTTCGTAAGATCAGCGTCCAAGATATTCCTCCCGGTAAAATATTTCGCATTTGTTACCAAAAAAAAAAAAGAAATTAATAAATTGCAAATTTGGTCCGATAATTCAGGAGAAAGTAAAAAAAAAACCGAAAATACAATTTTAGCCCTGTATTTTAGGCAATTTTAGCCTCTTTCAATATATTTTAATTTGGTCTCTTGAGACTAATTTTTATTATAATAGATTAAATAATAATAATAATTTTTATTCAGAAAATATAATATATATTTGGGCAAAATTCACATTTAGTCCCAAAGTTTGAAATTGGTACATATTTGGTTTTTAAGGTTTCAAAAAGTACACTTTAGTCCTCCAGATTGTAAATGATTCTTAATGCTCCTTGAATTAACTTTAAATTAAAGGAATGCTTAATGGACGGTTATGTGTTGACGTGGATGGAATAATACATACCTACTTGGCAAAATCATTTAATTAGTTGGCAAATCATTAAAAAGATTAAAATATTAAAAATATTTTAAAATAAACCTAAATCATATCGTCTTCATACAGGATGAACTCTTCACCTTCTAATGGGTTGAAAAATTGAAGAAATGGGAGGAATGCTCGTAGTGAAGGAGTTAGAAATATAAATGCAGAAACAATTAGGATTTAAAGCACTCTAACTACATCAATTTTTAGGATTAAACATGCTTGTTTCCGAAACCGAAAAATAAAGGATTATCACTTACTTGTTGTAACTCAAAATTGAGTCAATTTTCTCCAAGATTTTGATCACGAACACTTCGTGGACCATCACATGTATCTTCCTCGTTATTCTCTAGCCTTAGAATGGATTGTGAGATCCGAATTGTGATGAATTTGGAGCAAATTTGTGAAGAAAAAACAGTTTTGGAGAGTTCTTGAGTAAGTGAGTTTTTTCAGAAAAATTCACCAAGAAGCTTAACCCTTCTTCTAAATTTATTTCCTCTATTTAAAAAATAAACCATGCAAATTGACACCAAATTTGCTAATTAGGATGGTAGATTAAGTGGTGTAAGAAGAAAGTTTAAGGAAGAAGGAGAGGAAACTACGTCCTACTTCAACCATGTAAGAAATGGAAAAATCCACTAAAATCAAATTTTGAATTTCATAAATCCAAAAATGGATTTTTAATTTCCAATTTCTAAAATTAATTTTAAATAGTATTAATTTAATATAAAATTAATTTAAATAATAGTTAATTTATTATATTATATTATATTATATTATATCAATATTAAATACTAAATTAATAATTTAACCACTTATCCCGACAATTTTCAATCCGATGAATCTCTATTCATCCGCTTAATAATTAAATCACATTTAAAAAATTTTAACTCTCCAGTTCTATTTAATTCATAATTAAAACGAACAAACTGTAAAATTTACTCCTTAGACGAATTTGAACGTTTCCAAATTCTTTCATCACACTGTCCTAAGGTTTAGTCCATGAGCTAACAAGGGGACCTAATTGGCCTACAGATCATGAGCTCTAACGATTCGGAATTAACTGTCTAAACTCTTTAACCTAGTTAATTAACATTCGTTAACTACCAGGACACTCCACTATAGCCCAGTAGTTGCACTTTTTCTTACTGTAGATATGTTTCTGTTCACTTGATATAACCATGATTAGTAAGTCAATCATTTACAAGTTGTTCGTAATTACAGTTGGGTCAAAATTACAGTTTTACCCATGTAATTACGTCTTGTTCCTTAAGTCTCACTGATCTTCTAATGAACAATTGGTTTGTGGTCCAACCATCAAACCGAGTCCCTCTCGGACCAATGAGAGGGCGGGGCCCCTTGTTTAAGACCCGGAGTCAGCATTTAAGGGAACAACTTCTCTTCTAACCAGCTATCTACTTGGTCTTATCCCTAAAATGGTAGACTTATTGAGTCAGCGAACTTAGGCCACTCTCACCCATGCAGATTAAAGGATAATTCCAAATAAACAGAAGTTCATAGTTAGCTCAGAATTAAAATCAAGTTACCCAGGTCATCATGTTGAAATTATCAGTTCTAACAATGAACGGCGTTATCAAGTAAATGTGATTATTTCATGGTCCGGTCTTATGCAAACTCATTATATAGGATTCCCCCACTCTCATGTCTCTACATGAACAATATAGGATCAAATCGTTTGTATCATATACAAAATGGCCACATCCATAGTGTCCCCAAGATAAGATATCCAGTCTTATCCCTATGCTATAGACCGTTTTGGCTATTACCTAAACTTGATCCATTTTTATGTTTACACATAAAGTCTAAGTATTCAAACTATAGTTAGGGGTTCTTAGTTTATTAAATTTAATAAATGCAATTCACTTATTCAATAACACCTTTACTAAATAAACCTCGATAACAACTTTATTGAGAATATGTTTAAAGTTTACAAACTACAAGTTTTAGGACATAAAATCCAACACGTAGAAGGTGAAGAGTTCATCGTGTATGAAGAAGATATGATTTCGGTTTGTTTTAAAATACTTTTCATATTTTAATCTTTTTTCTAAGGATTTTCCAACTAACAAAATGATTTTGCCAAGTAGGTAAGTACTATTCCATCCACGTCAGTACTTAATGGTCTAGTTAACATTACGTTAGGGACCATTTAGAATCATTTTGCAAACCTAGTGTATCTTTTAAAATCTTAGGGACCAAAAGTGCATTTTGCCCTATATGTTTTAAAGATTTATAGTAAAATATTATAAAAAAAGTTCTTTAAAAAAAATCAATAATAAACTATCGATATGGACTAAATTTAAAATTTATTGAGAGTGACTAAAATGATATTTTAACTAATATTTATTATATTTATGTGTGTTAAAAAATATCAAAGATATCGATCAATTTGATCGTTTGATTTAGAAATATATGATCATATCAACAAATATTTCAATCTTTGCTTTAGTCCTAAGATGAGTATAATCAACTAAGGAATTATTTTCTCGACCAAAAGGTTATTGTATTGACTGGTTCGGCAACCATTTGATTCTATATTGATAATTTTTGGAATTGTATTTCTTTTCCTATACCATTTAGTTTTTTTCCGAAAAATCAGATCATCAACCTTTACTCACACCCCGTCATGCCTGAATGGACTCTTTTATTAGTTCTTTTAGTAGACTTGAACTCTTCTAGACCTAGATTTATGCCGATTTTCTAATCATTATACTATGTAAATTTATTATACTAAGTAGATTTATCATCACCAATGTCAACATTCTTCAATAATAATAAATGATTTGAAAATGTTCAATACAAACTAGACTAAATTAAAAATGAAAAAAAAAAAAAAAACCCAACAAAAACGAATAAAAGAACCTAACCATTAAGACTAAGACATATATTCAGCCTAATTTAACATATCATACAAGTATCTTTATTTGGAATTATCCCAAGCCAAATCTTAGACATTTTTATGGTTACAGAAGGCACTTTAATCCCCTTATTTACATTACAACCAAATCCATTGATTAAAGCTATACTAATAACCACCAAAAGGATAGAACTAAAAAGCTAGTTCTGCAAAATGGACTTCCTTTCATCACCCTCTTTTTTCATGGCATTTCCTTGCTTTTTCCAAAGTGGCTCATCAGAAGACAAATTGGCCTCACTCCAACATCCCCTTAGCCATGTGAGTGTTGATTTAAGAGCATATACTATTACAGCTCTGCAAAATTTTCCTTCAAGCTTCTTCTATGGCTTCTGCTTTACAAAACGATGTCGCCCTCCAAAACCCGAAGCACCTATAACAAGTGTAACACCATCAGTTTAGCTTCAGAGTGCTTGTGTGTCTGTGTGTGTTTTGTTTCGGCTGTGCTTCTGGGATGAAGTATCATAGTTATTGCCCGAACGGGCTGAATCCTACCTGAGACATGCGCGGTCTTACATACGGATCGCGCTTGATGCACAAGGAAGCGCATTGCAGCATTCGGTGAACTTCCTCGTCTGAATAGCAGTTCCTCAAACATGGATCGACTAGTTCGGAGATCGCATCTTTCCGCAACAGGTTTCGCGCCTGATCCCAACATGAAAGGTGAGGAAAACAATTCAGGAAACGCGAATATGAATCAAAAAAGGAAAGGTATTACTAAGTTAGCCACTTATGAGACTGACTTACCCATTCAGTGAGGCATTGCTGGCCCTTGGGACGATTTAAATCAATCGCTTTGCGTCCAGTCACGAGTTCCAGTAACACTACGCCAAACGAGTATGTATCAGCTTTCTCTGTGATTTGGCCACTCTGTGCATACTCTGGAGCCAGGTAGCTAAGCAAGCAAAGTATTTGCAATTTAATTTTTTGGATTGCTAATTTGTATAATGAAAAAGAAAGAAATAACACGATTGAAATGGTTACCCAAATCTCCCAAGGATTCTAGTTTCTACTGCTAGGTCGCCATCCGGCTGCCACCTTGCCAGCCCAAAATCTCCGACCTACAACTCAAAATCAAAGTTGCACGTCATTTACCCGAACTATTAACCAAAAAGGCTCGAAAACTCACATTTTCCAGAATATTCTTATTTAATAGATAAGACAATGCTAATACAAAAATGTAAATGCATCTTAGAGCAAATGGGATTTTCTCTGTTTCATTCTTGGCTGTGACAAGTAAGAATTTCAGGAGGCCTCCTATAGAATTTGACATAATTTTTTGGTTTCCTTCTGTAGGACAGATCTAGTTGGTTCACCCAACTTAATAAATCTCCGATAAAATTGTGATTCTTATATCAAATCACACACACAACTAAGGATTAATGGAAAAGAGAGAGAGAGCATTGACTCACTAGTGGCTCGAAATCATGAGTAAGGAGGATATTGTTTGGGCGGATATCACGGTGCACAATACAGCCCACTCTACATTCTTCGTGAAGGTATCTCAATCCTCGAGCAGCCCCAACTGCAATCTTTTGTCGTGCAGACCATTTCAGTGGATCACGATTTCTCCCTGCAAAGATTGAACGTGGCAGAGTTAATATGACTTAGTATAGGTCATCCAACCAAAGTTGAAACTACATGATTTACTAGGACAGAGAAGCAATCTCCTGTAAAAGAAGACGCAATGAACTTCAAAAAGAGGAAGGATTTGCTAAGTAAAGACACTACGAACTGAAATCATTTGGGTTGCCCATGTGCTTTTGTGGGTACTATGAATTGCAGGCTATTCAGATGGCAACAAGACAAGAAGATATTTTGAGATGGGACATTACCATATAGATGGGAATCAAGAGATCCATTGCAAATATATTCATAAACAAGTAACCTTCTTCCACCCTCCACACAAAATCCAATGAGCATCACAACATTCCGATGTTGGGCACAACTTAAGACCTCAACTTCTGAACAAAACTCTCGATCTCCCTGGGTACTAGCCAGTTTATATTGCTTGACAGCAACGACTTGTCCATCTGATAAGACGCCTCGGTGCACAGACCCAAATCCACCCTCAGCCAAAAAATTTGTTTGTGCAAACCCACTCGTAGCAACTTCAAGTTCAGCATAAGTGAACCATCTAGGAGGATTCCCAAATGCAGGGGCCTTGTGTTGGCACATAGAACACAGCGGAGGAGGGCCTAGAGGTGCTTTTCTGGATAAAGAAACCGTGTTCCTTATGTTTCTGCTTGAGCTAATTTCGGTATTGCAATGCGCCACATCAGTGCTAGGTTCTAGAGAAAGATTAGGCATTTTTTTTACCAGACCTTGACGTGTTGGAGCCGGAGGTCTATGATGACCATTTTGTGATTCTTCCATTGCGCGTTGCTGGAATTTACGCCTGGAACTTATGATATCAACCATACAACGCTGGAAATACGAAACTGAGGGAGTTTGCTTTTCGCTCTCAGAATCATATTCAGAACCAGACATATTTCTCCCTCCGTCGGCTGCTGTTCTGGATTCATTTCTCAAGCTGCCACAAATCCCAGAGAACAAGGATGAACTGCCTACATCTGAGCTCGATATTGATGATGTTCCAATATCAGTTACGGTAAGAGGAGACTCTACATCAGGAGTACTGTCAGGAGTCACATCAGGAGCCCTAAACATGATCGATTCATCGAAATAGCTTTTAAGACACTTCTGAGAAACATCTAATTCATGCGATGATACCCTAGGTTCTCTAGTATTTATTTTAGGGGATTCCATCAAATTCAGACGAAGAACCTTAGGCTGAGATTTCTTCATAAGAACAACATTGCATTGCAGCTCTTCCAAACAGTTTTTCCTTTCATCCTTCAAATTCCTGCCCATAGTCGTGAAATATCAAGAATGAGGAAATGGGAGCCAAAAAAAAGGGAAAGGAAAGCTTTAAAGGTCAAAAATGAACATTCCAAATTCATTGACAACCACGTGTATGTCATCGCATATGCCTAAAATGCACACAGTTCAGATGAATGAATTCCTATAATAGAGACAAATTTTACATTATATCTATTACTTATCCAATATCACCCAGTTCGATTGAGCTTTCTTAGCTTCAGTAGCCACCATACCCCGAGCCAAACCAGAAAGAATTTTGATCCTGACTTTTATCTGCAAAAAAAAAATAATAATAAAAATTAAAATTAAAATTAAAAATTAAAAAAATTAAAAAAATTTTAAAAAAGATCCCAAAACTTAAGGATTTGTAGACAACAAGGAGCAAAGGCTAATCTCCTTTAGGACCAAGTTATTGAACAGACCTTCAGTGGGTCATATGCACCATGAAGCTGATGTACCATCTGAGAACATGAATGCACAATGTCATCCTTCCGATCGGAAAAAGTTCCTGAAGGAGTTCTCAGATGACCAATCGCACAGTCGCTAGTAAGTCGAGAAAATCCCCGCATCCATTTACCTATAAAGATAAGATATTCCATAAAAAATTTTACAGTAGAGGGAAAAAGATTAACAACTAAAAGACAGAAAGAACAGACACAATGGTAGTGAACTAGAATAGTCGAATGCAATAAATTGGTCAACGAAATATTTTGACATTCTCATCAGTGGGGTAGTCATTTTACTGGAAATTCTGTAGAATTTTCTCAAAGAGTTGCATATTCCTATCTCATTTTAACTAAAGATCCTCATGTTTTAGGTAATATTCTTTTCTTGAACATTTAATTCTGAGGAAATCAAAGAGTTATCTAGCTCCCACAGATTTGAAGTCATCTACAAGGAAGCAGGAACACATTTAAGAAACCAAAAAGAAGCTATTACTATTACTCAAAATAAATGCTGAAACAAACATTTATTTCACAGACATATTCTCATCTGGACATCATAAATGCAATCAAAACGTGTCTTAAAACTTATCTACTCTTTTCCATCATCTTGGGCCAAAAACTTCCACAAAAACACTAAGAATTTTGATGCAGTTTGATGTTAACCAGTCATAGAAAAGCAAAAGAATCTTACTTGATTGATGAGAAGGGATAACCACAAGGAGCTTAATATGATCTCCAGGCTGAACAACATGCGTCAAAGCCCAAACGAGAGCAGCCTTAGAAACTTCCTTCGAGGTGGCTTTAATGGCGACAACCACCACTTTCCCAGCCACATCTAGATCACCCTTCTCCATAAACCCTTCAAAAACTCTCAAAATATCCACAAACCCAGTTCAGTTCCCAACCTTAAGGATCAAATTTCCATACCCATGTCAGAAATCTCCATAAACCCTTCAAAAACTCTCACAATATCCACAAACCCAGTTCAGTTCCCAACCTTAAGGATCAAATTTCCAAAACCCATGTCAGAAATCTCCATTAAAGAGACTCCATGAAATGAAAACACCTAAAAAGAAACCGACACTGAATACAGGGAAAAAGAAACAAAAGGGTACCAAGTATTCACAATATTGCAGCAATGAGCAGTGAAATCAGCGATGGAAATGTCTCGGAAACCGAGGTGCTTTTGCTCAGCTTGTGAAATGAGGAAGAAAAAGGGAGATTAAAGAAGAAAGTAGTAAGTGCGAGCGAACCCTCCTTTTTTACATGTGAAATTCACGCAGCCCCACAAACTTTAGTGAGTAAAATTGAGCTAATATTCGACCCATTTGGCCAATTTTCTTTTGTTCTTGAAGCACCGATTTGTGAGGGCCAAAGAAATACAATGGCTTTTGGCTTGGGACTGTGAGAAGGCATATTCTCACTACAAGCCTACAAGGTTAAGACACAATTACAGAACAAAAATGCCAAATGTTGGGAGTGGGAACAAAGAAAACGACACTAAGAAATGGAGGGATTGGCTTTAATTAAATGAATATATAATCAAAACTTATGGATGAATCCAGCAGCTAAGTTCCAAGTGGCTTTTGATCTCAATGAAATGAGTCAAAAGACGTTACTTTCTTCCTAAGAAATCCAAAAGCCTAAATAGTGCACAAAGTTGTTGATATTATTTTATTTTTTTCTTTTTAGGTCATTTTACACTCACCTCAACTAATGGACAATCCGGCTTTATAATATTTCTGTATCAAAGAAATTTATAGGATATTAATTCTTAAGAAGGTGACCATCATAGATTGAACCTATGACCTCTTAGCCATTTCTTCACAAATCATTTTTATTGTTTTTTTTTTTAATTTTCTTTACTTGGTTCCTTTGTGTCATCATTATTTGATTTTCGAGTTTGTTCTCACAAAATCGAAGTTCTACACTTGAAAAATATTGATTCTTTTCTCACATAGAAATACAGCCTATTACAATGGAAATAAGGTGAAAACTAGGATCAATTTTAGATAAAAGAAGCAAACAGATGAAAATTTGGACAAATTGCAAAACTCATCCCCAAAGTGCAATGGTAGTTACAATTACACCTTCAAACTTTTAATTGTAAAAATTGGCCCCTCAAAACCTCCAAAAGTGTTAATATTTGACCATCAAAATTACAATAATTGTAGAAATTGGACTCCCAAATGATAAAAATTGATCCCTTATACAATTGTTACAATTTCTACAATTATGTAAATTTAAGGGTTCAACTTTAATATTTTGTATAAGTTTGAAGGCTCAATTTTTACAATTGAAATTGAAAGTAGAATTGCAACTACTACCATATTTTAGGGATAGTTTTTGTAATATGTCCAAAAATAAATTGCTAAAAGGAAAAAAAATAAAAAAATTAATAAAAAAAATCCTCATCTCCTACCTAAACTTCAACAAGAAAGGGTTAAATTTCAATCCACAATTCAATATAGTGATCACTTTAAACGATTATTTCAATTCAATGAATCAAAATTATTAAGACTTTAAACTTTGATTACCTACTTCTAATCTACTCTACAAATAGAATAATATAGGAAAAATATAAATAATAGCAAAATATTACCGTTCATCTATGATAGATAGTGATAAATCACGATAGAATATTTACTATATATATCTATCATGACACAGATAGACATATGATAAATATAGAAAGTAGTCTATAATAAATAAACAGTGAAATTTTAGTACATTTATAAATATTTTAGTTTTTTTTCCTATATTTGAAAACAACCAATGATATTATTAAACCTAAACTCTTTATTCACGATAACATAGTGGGATTCAAACATCTTACTTAGATGATATAATATCATAATCGATTAAATGGCACAAAATTCGAACATGATTATTTGTTTTTTTTTTTTTTTTACAAACCTATTAAATATTTAATAGGTTTGTAAAAAAAAAAAAAAGCTTTGAAGGCTTTTTTCTTTGTCTTTATTTTATTTTTTTCTTTTTAGGTCATTTTACACTCACCGCAACTAATGGACAATCCGGCTTTATAATATGTCTGTATCAAAGAAATTTATAGGATATTAATTCTTAAGAAGGTGACCATCATAGATTGAACCTATGACCTCTTAGCCATTTCTTCACAAATCATTTTTATTGTTTTTTTTTTTAAAAAAATTAAAAAAAAAATTTTACCTTAAAAAAAAAAAAAAGCTTTGAAGGCTTTTTTCTTTGTCTTTATTTTATTTTTTTTTTATTTAGTTAGCTGTGTTAGGAATCAGCTCCCCATTTAATAATTAATTGAATAAAAAGAAAAGAAAAAGAAAAAGAAAATTTATATATTACTTTAGTCTCTTTATTTTTAATTTTGGTTCCATTCTTTTTCCGTACAATAGGGGTGGAGAAAATCTAACCATAGATCTCATAGTCGCTACCACATCTTGGATGTCAGTTGAGCTATATTTACTTTGGCAATTTTGGTTCAATTTGGTCCTTTTACTTTCAAAATGTTCATTTTAGGTCTGGTACTTTCGACTTTAGTTCACTTTAGTCATTGTACTTTGAATAGTAATAATTTTGACTGGTTTTATTTTTATTTTATTTTTAAAGGATAATGATGATCACTTTCTAAAGTTTGAGATTAAAGTGACTAAAAAGTAAAAGTATAAGAAAGAAATATTTTGAAAATTCATAGACCAAAATGAATTAGAGTTGAAAGTATAAAAATCAAAATTAAACGATTTGAAAATACATAAGCTAAAATCAATCAAAGCAAAAAATATACAAAGTTAAAATAGTATTTTTTTAAAGAAATAATAATAAATCCAAAGTTTATTCTTATAGTAGCTACCCTTCTTCTCTACAAGTTAATATTTTTGTAATTTTCTTTATTTATTTTTAGTAAAAATGACTTCAATTGAAAGAAGTCAATCTAAAATTGGAATCAAAAGTTGTTCTTCCTAAGAGGGAGAAAATTTTCTCAAGTCAATTCAAAATTAGAATTAAAAGTTGAACAATAAGAACCAAAAAACTCAACTCCAACAGTTCCCAAACAAATTGATCTCAACCCCTAATTATAGGCTAGATTATGGATTATTTAGATGATCAAAGGAATCAAGGATTAGACAAAGCTAAAAACTCTCATCAACCCCCTAATCTTCAGAACATTCCACGAGCAAGATAAATCAGTCCTCATTTAAAATGTTCCAAATATTAATGCATCCTATCACAAGAACACACAAGACACAACTTAAAATTTTTCAAAGTTTAAAACTCAAAATTATACATTTCCAAATCTTCGATGTCTCGATACAAATTACATAGCTTTATATAGCTTCGAAATTAATCATTAGATATTTTATGAGGCATTTCAAGAATGGTAATTCTCACAATTTATAATCATAATTAGTCATGATGTAAATGTAACATAAAAAGCAAATAAAAAAACTTAAAACTGTAAATACATTAATAAACACCATAAATTTGAATTCTTTGATTTTAGTCACATATCTAAGAATGTGTAACCATCCAAGAGTTACGAGGCCCCACTTCAAGTTTTTGTTTCTTAAATGAAACCAAATTTTTCTTAAATTTCGCTTGGCTTAAGTTAAGGCAACTTCTTTTCATTGTAAAGCTTGGCTTAAGTTAAGGCAACTTCTTTTCATTGTAAATTGGATTGCATGTAATGTTTATTATTGGCATCTTTCTTCAAGTTCATATGACGAGATTGTGATTTCTCAGTTAGTATTAAAGTTTAATGTTCTATTAGATACAATATTAAATTTTGTGTCTTATAGATTGGTTACTTTTTTTAAATAAATGTTAAATATGTCAAATACCTATTTGACACAAAGTTAAACATCGAAATTTTTTAAGTTTAGAGACTTATTAGATACAATTTAAAAGGGACAGTTGCAAATATAACAATTAGATTCAAAATATTAATATGTATAGCAACATTTTTTTGAAAAAATTGCAAATATAGCAAAATCTATCAGCGATAGACTTCTATCTCTAATAGATCACCACCAATGATATGGTCTATCACTGATAGACCATAAGAGTTTATCAGCGATAGAAGTATATCACTGATAGACTTTGCTATATTTGCAATTTTTTAAAAATTTTGCTATACATTTGGTTATTAACCCTAAAGTTGCTACGCATTACAATTACTCAATTTAAAAGCTAATGACCTATTAAATACTATTTAAATTTTAAATATCTATTAAAAAAAATATGAAAGTTCATCATCCAGAAGTAATTTAACCTAAATTTTATAAAAATAGACTTGGTAATTAGTTTCTAAACATCAATACAGAATTTTTATTATGAGTAATTGTTTAAAACGACAAAACTGTTAGAAATATTTTCAAATATAGCAAACAAATAAATAAAATAAAACTGACTACTATTGTCTATCAATTTTAGTTTATTACATGTATAATCAACATCCCTTTTCATTACATGTATTTTAATTAAAGGAATTTGAATATGGGGCCTTTATATAAAATTGTTAATATATTGACAAATTGAGCTAATAAATTATCTATGAATTATTACTTTTGAAAAAGTTATTTATTATATTTACCTCATTGCCACTATAGTGTATAGGGGGAGTGGTGAAAGATGCCTTTTTTATTCATATTTATCATTTCAACCTCACTTAGTCACTGCAAGATTCTATTATATCTTGTACCAAACACACTTCCCATCTCAACAATTATATTCCTTAATGCCAAAAATAAATAATAAATAAATAAAATTATTCCACTTTTTTAGGTAGGAATTGAATGTTTAGAATTTGATGCTATAAGAATGCATAAAAAGAAAAAATATATATATTCTCCATCAAATTATACTTTTGCACCTTTTGTTTCTTGTGAATATATATTTGTTATTTGACTGATTAAATATAATTTTAGTCCATAGAACACTTTAATTTGATATTTTAAATTTGTACTCCTACTAAATAAATGTATAATATAACATAAATATTGAATTGAGAATATGAGAGAGCTTAAGTATTGTATATTTAATATTTTTTTCCAAGAAAAAAGTCTAGAAAAGTGGAAAAGAATTTATTCTTTTTTTTATTATTATTTAAAAGAAAAATTTTAGGTTGATGGTATAAATTATTATAACACATAATTGGTTATATTATTAATTTAGTTCTTGAAATTTGAGATTTGTATCTATTTTGTCCACCAACTTTTAAAAGTGTTTAATAGATTTTTGACAAATGTGAAATTTTAAAACATTGTTTGGTCTATTTTATATGAATTAAAGTTTTACATCTAAAAGAATGCTTAACATTCAATTTTGTGTCTAGTAACATTATGATTTTTTTTTAAAAAAAATAAAATGTTAAAGTTTAAAATTTTAATTTATATTTTTAAAAGCTTAGAGACCAAATAAGCACAAATCTAAAATTTATGGACTAAATTTGTGAAATTTAATATAGTTTCTTAGTAATGTAGTCTTTATTTACAATGGAAAAAGAGGAAAAAAACACTGAATGAAAAGAAAGAAACAAAAATATATGAAAGGATAATTACACAAACAAATAAATAAATATATTTATTTATTTTGAGAAGATCAAACCTTCCATTTTTAGGAAGAAAGGTCTTCCTATTACTATTGAGTTAAGCTCAAACTCACAACTAGTTTAATTACAACTTACCACTCACAATCTTAATGATTTAAAATAACTCGTCATTTTGTTTTTAAAGTTTGATTTATTAATCTTAATCCTAAATCATAATTATTAAAAGAATTTGGTTCACTCAATAACTTATAAGGTTACAAAATATTTTTAATCTTTAGACTTAAGGTAATAATTTAGTCTTTGAACTTTCTTTTCTCTTAACTTTCAAATTTATAACATTTAGCCATTGAATTTTATCACTTGTTACAATTTAGTCTCAATTGTAAAAAATATTATTAAGATTTAATGAAATTTGTTTATAAACTATAAAAACTTAGTCATTACATAAAAAAAATTGGAATTAAATCGCTCCAAAACTAAAAATACAAAAACTAAGGTCTGTTTGGTAACCATTTCATTTTTGGTTCTTGGTTTTTTAAAATTAAGTCTATTTTCCTCTGTGCTTCTTACAATAATTTGTATTTTTCTGAAGTACAATGGTTGGGAGTTGAGTTTTTAGTCAAATTCCAAAAACAAAAACAAATTTTTAAAAGTTACTTCTTTTAGTTTTCAAAATTTTGCTTGATTTTTTTAAACTATTGGTAAAAACTAGACAACAAATGAATAAATTTGGGAGTAGAAGTAATGTCTATAGACTTAGTTTTTAAAAACAAAAATAAAAACAAAATAGTTACAAAACGAGACTTAAATTAAGTTGATGAATTAAATTGTTACTGTTATAAAAGTTCATGGACTAAATTTATAGAGATGTTCATTTTTCTGCAAGAATTCCTTGTTTAGGCAAGGAATGGAGGAGAGAGTGGGAAAAATTCACGGTAAACTAAACGTGGATGACGATGTCCCCTCTTAATTTTCTTTTTCTTCTTCTTATTATTATTATTATTTAATATTGTATTTAAATTTCAAATTTTATTGTTTAATAGTCAAATATAGTGAATATGTAATTATATTACGTTAATTGTTTAGGCAAGGAATGGAGGAGAGAGTGGGAAAAATTCACGGTAAACTAAACGTGGATGACGATGTCCCCTCTTAATTTTCTTTTTCTTTTTATTATTATTATTATTATTATTATTTAATATTGTATTTAAATTTCAAATTTTATTGTTTAATAGTCAAATATAGTGAATATGTAATTATATTACGTTAATTTCATCCATAAAATTACGGCTTGAGTTGAATTGAAAATTACGAGTTATCCCGAACCAATCCAATTTCATAATTCCAGTGCTTTTTCTCGATCTCCGACGACCGGCCGACGCGGCAATACCAATAAATAAATGGCAACGGATCTTTCCAATTCAAATTAGTTTCCACATTTGGTCTAAGTATTTTCACCATGTACAACAGATCGAGGCTTCGCTTCAAATCAGAACAATAATTCTCTCTTTCTTTACCGCCGAGCACGACGGTGGCCGAGTTTTCTCCGATGAGGCTGAAGAGGGAAGACTGTAAACGCACTAAACACGATTCCAATTTCTCCAAATGGGAGGTTGGATCTCTCTCTCTTTCTCTTCCTCTATCTGTTTCTATCTTCAAATTTTGGTGGGTTCCCGTCCTGATTACAGAAATGAGCTTAAATTTGAAGCTATCGCATTGTTTTAGGATAATTGTGAACCAGCTTCAATTGGTGTTTTCCTAAGATCATCTGTTTCCAAAATATTCAGCCTCTAGTTTTAACTGCATTTCTTTTCTCAAATCTTGATTTGAATCTAGAACCTTGCTTTCCGTTCGCTGTTTCACGAGTGCTGTTGTGAATGCGACCAAAGTCACACATCACTTAGATTATCACTTAGATAAATGGATGATCATGAAGTCTTTTGGTGGAACTAAAAGCAAAGCTATTAGAGTTCATACTGAAGTGGACAATATCATATTACCGTGGATCATTGTTCCTAACTTGCTTAATATTAGTAGTAACCAAAGTAGTGTGTCTTTGGGGAGCCAAAGCCTCAAATTGATGTTCCTTGAATTGTTGGTTTGTCTGGATTTGCCCTTTTGTTTCACAAGAGAGCTCATCGTCGATGTGGCATACATCTTTCTGTTTTTCTCTCCTTTTTGTCGTCCCCTTCCCCCTTGGTTTATATTGTAATTATTTCTTTTGCTAGAGGTGTCTCTTTGGTTCTTCATGTATCTCTTTATGGGTTCTTACCGCTGTACTCTTTGGATGTTTTATTTATCAATGACATTGTTTCTCTTGTAAGCATCATAACCAAACTTAAGGAACATGATGGGGTTTGTTGGGGCTGTTTACTCTTTTCCATTTTTCTCATTGTATTGCTTGTTGTGATGTCTTAGATTCTTGTTGCCCCTTCTGATTGGGAAGACTATTCATTGGGGAAGGAAGGTGCAGAAAGGTACAGAATCCACAATCTTCCTAAAGTTTCAGGTCCTGGATTGTATGAGCTTGGCATTGCTGTATCTAGCTCCGGTTTGGGTCGTGACATAGCTAAACTAGATGCAGACTGGATAGTTGTCGTCTACCTTGGCGAAGCCGACAATGTGAGAACACGATTACAGCACTATGGCCGTTCAGGTTCACATTTGGGCAATGGCTATTTGTGCATCGTTGACTGTAAAGTCGTTCCCCTCGAAAAGGGACCTGGTTTATTTCAGGAAATGTTCTCAAGAGGGTACTCCATTGTGTATAGATGGGCTCCTGTAAGTATGTTTGTTTTGTTTCTATATACTTGAATCAAATAGTTTCATCTGGTTCTTGTAGTGCCTTTAGGGAAATGGCTGATCTGCTGCATTAATTTGTCTCATGATAGCAATTTTTTATTGGCATCTAGCAGTATCTTTTGAGTGTTCTTGAAGAAAACAGATCCCCAACCTTTTGAGTTTTGTAGATGAAAGCCGTACTTTTTTCTTTTTAAGGGATGTGAAAACCGTTCTTGCAAAACGATCTTACTTGAACAAGGTTGTTCTATAGGTTGTAGTCCAACTATGTCTTTGAGTTCTAAGGAAACAATTTTCGCAAAACAACCTTGCTTAAATAGGATTTGTTCTATAGGTTGTATAACTATGTCTTTGAGTTTTAAGGAAAATAGTTCTTGCACACATGAATTGTTAATCTCCTGAGGGGCAGTCCTATTGGTTAAGGATTGTGGTCTCTAAGTCTGAGAAGCACAAACCTAGAGATTGCAAGTTTTAACCTTTGTGTGATGTTAAAAGGGAATGTCCTTGATATCTCTACAGTACTATGGATGGACATGACATGATATAGTGATACGCCAATTTAAAAAATACTAGGACACGGACACGTTGATCATACATTTTTTTAAATTCCTTTTTCAGGATAGATTAAATTTAACATAAAATTCTAAATGCACCCCGCTAAAAGAACATAAAACGTCAAGTTAATTAACAAGGAGATGAAATGTTTAGGTTCTTAACCTTTTTTTTTCTTTTTAAATAAAGGTTTTTCTTTTGTTTTCTTAATCTTAGTTTAACATATAACTACTGTGAGCTTTAAATTTGGGTCCAACATAAAAGGTTGGACCATTCTCTTTAGAAAAAAATTATTCTCTTTAGAAAAAAATTATTCAGACATGTGTCGCAAATGTGTCCACGTGTCTAAAATTAAAAATAAATAAACAGAAATAGGGCACAAAAATTTGGGTGCATCGGACACGTGTTTGGAGTGTGTCCGTGTCTGACACGTGTCTTACACGGACACGGACTAAAATGAGGTGTTTGTGCTGTAGATATGGGGCCTTGGGGTGGCGGGCACACGGTTTATAAAAGAAAAGAATTCATGTATTGGTTAATATTAGAGATCTCATTATCTCCTCTCAAGGTCAATGCATCTCTTTCAGAATTTTGTTGTTTTTGCCATTCCATGTTTCTCATTTCTTTTGTTGCTTTGAAAGATGAAAAACAAGAGGGATGCTCAGATGACAGAAGCTCAACTGCTTAAAACATTTGACTATGCATGGAATACAAGCGGTAATGGTGCACGACGCCATAATGATGTACTCAAGAAACTCGAGGATATCGCTTCACAAACTACAAAATTTACCATTATTTCCAGGAAGTTTCTGCCTTTTAGACAGAAGCAAATGGGCATCAAAATTAAAAGAAGCAAGCCAATTCCAACAGTGAACAAACCAGCTGAATATGCTGAGGAGAAGAACAGTTTCTTTTCTCGCATTCTCAACTTCAGCAGATCTCGGCCTAGACTAGTTGTCAACACTGAAGATGTTAATGAGGCAGATAGCAATAGCTGCGGAGTAGTCGAAGGTTACGGCGTGGTTTGTAGGAAGCCCCCAGTTAAAGGAAGAAAGAGGTGTTCTGAACATAAAGGGATGAAAATTAATGGGTTACTGAAGAACTCATCTGGTATATATGGTAACAAAGACTTCTCTGGTAGTAATACTGAGACTTCTAATGACACAGAAGAACGCTCGGTTTCAGATTCATTTCCTAATAAGGGGACTTTTCTTCCAATTTGTGGAGTTGTTCTATATGATGGCTCTCCATGTAGAAAATCCCCAGTTGAAGGAAGGAAACGGTGTGAAGAACACAAAGGGCAAAGAATTCGTAGATCGACTTTACTTAATCATGCTGCTTTGAAGTTCAAACAAACTTCACCCATATCAAAACCTGAGTCAATTCTGATAGCACAAGGTAATTCTTCAGAGCTTTCTAGCTCAGGCCTTGAAAGAACGTGTGGTGTTGACTTAGGCAATGGACTCTACTGCACTAGGCAGCCAGTGAAAGGACGCGTTAGGTGTGGGGAACATAAAGGAATGAGAACTAACAGGTTCATTTTAAGGTTAGCCACAAGCATCAAACCCGACATGTCCGATACCGGTTCCGTAAGCTAGATTCTAAATCCAGTGAAAAGTGTGTGTGTGTATATGTAAACCAACTTTATTTAAGGGGTTCTCTTTGCAGAAAACGCGAAAAAGGCTGGTAGTTCTCCTTCCTTTTACTTTATGGTGTTACAATTCAGAATGAAACCATCTGCATCAGGACTCCTCTGGCTACAGAGTGAAAAACTTCAGCAAACAGTTCAAACTAGTGTAATTTAGGGTACAAGATTTTGTTGTATTGTATTTATTTTTCTAATTTATCATTCTAGCTTGAAGTTATAGTTGAACACAGAAGAGGTAGAAGGCCTCCTTATTGAAAAATAAGAAAGGTCGTTTACAAAATTTCTTAGTCTACTTTCTCTTTTCCGACAAGAACTTGTTACCATTTTTTAAATTAAAATTATTGTATTTCAATTTACACCATGAATTAGGCTACACAATAAGGATAGAAAGTAAAGTAGATTCAAATGGTAAATTGCATTATACTCACTCTCATCTCAATTGTTGGCAATGTTGAACTGTGAAACTAATTGTGAGTTCAGCATAACTTACTCCAATCCGTTTCATATGCAATCCAAGCTTCCTGCTTAGATGTATGTTCCCTTCAACAATTCAATTTTCACTTGAATTGGATGAGACCATAGTGAGAAATAAAATGAACAAATAAAATTCTTAGCAGAGAATTCAGTGGTTTTATGTAAACTCCCTCGACCATGTGAGAGTCGACCGTTTCCACTCGATATAGAATATATGAAGAATCAACTCGTATTTTATTAGTTACCATCAAACCATAGATTGTTTACACAAGACATCCCAGCTCTATGTACACCCCCCTTGTGCTAATTCTAATTTTTATACAGTTACATTGACTTTTTGGAGACCTAAGAATAACGAATATTTCTGCCTTGCGGTATTCCTTCATAGATTCTTGTAACTAGCATGAGCTCTAAACAGACTGAAAGAATGCATGTACAAATAATGTCAAGGCTAACATAATGAATTGTGATTCTAGCATATGACATGATGTGAATGAGAAAAGAATACTTGTTATGTATTAAGAGACGACGATTGGACATTTCTTTTATTTGTTACCACTTCTACCATGGCTTCATCTCGGGATGGAACTCTTAGGTACGATTTCATTACATCATAAACGGTAAACCCAATTGCTACTGATGGTACAACCTGAAATATACACATCTTATATTAGACATTACACTATAATGGAATGATGTGGAAGGAGACCAGGTAAAGGAATTGATATTCTCACCTTCAAATAGTTGATGCTTAGACCTGAAAACAACTGTTTAAAACCTTGCTTTCTAGCTATCGAAGCAAGGGTTTCAAATGTTCCCATCGTCTCTGTATTGTTGGATGCTAGTAGACGTTGAACCTGTTCAGGCGAATTTTTCACACATGGGTTCCATATAGTTCAGAATTCAAACATTTTATATTTTTGTTCCATGTGCACAATACCTGCATTTGCCTCCTAACCACATCAAGAGGATATGTAAAGGTTTGACCTAACAGACCTGCAACTGACCCGCATACCAGCTTGACCACAATATTTTTCTTGTGTTCCTCTGGTACATGTCGCTTCATCTCTTCATAGAAGTAGAACTTCAAACCAGCATAAGGAAAAATCCCGTAAAGTGATGGGGCTGGCAATGACAGTTGAGTATTAATTGAAAACTGGCAAGTGAAAAATAAGGCCTAGAAAGGTAGAATGCCAGAAACTATATGAGCTGATTGAACATGCATACCAACGCCACGATAGAGACCTCTAAGTCCAGCCTCTTTAAAAGTTTTTGAGAAGCAATCAGAAATCCCTCTATATACATGCTGGGGGACTACGAGCCCATGAATACTCGACTTTGACGGACCAACAACCTGCACTATCAGTATCAGATCTAATTAGGTTAGAATGTTTCCACCGGAAGGTAGTGCGAGGGGAAATTCATATATTTACTCACACTAAAGTTCAATGATACTACTCTTTTCATATTCAATTCTAGTGATGGGGGAGGGGGAGGGGGAAGTAAGGTTATGGCATTAAAAGATAGCTTTCATGAATTTAGTTAAAATGAAATTTTCAATTTTATATATACTTTTGTTTTGGGAAGGGAGGCTTATGTTTTATTAGTCTTTACCTGGAATGCTAACTTAGTCCGAACCAAGTCCAGAGGATACGTAAAAATCACAGCAGTTCCTCCAGCAAATGATCCTGCCAAAAGATCAAGTACGGGGCCTCTATCAAAATTTGGAAAAGAAAGGATAATCCATCTTCGATATTGTTCATAAGCCATGTAATGCAGTGCTGCATAAGGAACAATCCGAGCGACACTAGCACCATTGCCTCTGTGATCAAATCCACCAATATGTCATTGCCAGGGGAGGGTGGGGCCTTAGCACAAAAAATTATAGCACTTTATGTACCCACCTGTAGAAACCCAGAAAACCTTCAGTCTTTGCAATCTTCTTGATAGATCCAAATAGTCCTATGCTTTGATACTCTGCTCTTCTGGTCTAACAAGTTGAAAAATAAGTAATGATGTTAACTTCTAGGAAAATGCTTTACCGTGAAAAAAATTGGATGGACTTCAGAATCCACTAAACTACAAGTAGAAATTTTGCAATATAAAAAAAGCATCATATATTCAACATCAACTCTTACAATATTTAAAATATAACCAAAATATCTACATCCAAAAATGAAAATCATAAACAGTGCTTAATAGCTGGTTCTTTCCACAGTACATATTTTGGAAAAGGGAAATTTATGCCTGAAATGTCTGGGCGAAAATTTTGCTTAAATGAATTGAAAAAGAAAGAACCGCATTAAATATGAACAGTGCATATTAGCTGGTTAATCCTATATTTACTATGAAAATGAGATGAGAAAAACCAATACAACGATATTAACTGAAAAGGACTGAAAAAACCGGACTTTAGTTGTGCGATAGACATATGGTTAATGTCCTTCACTCTCATTGCTAATGCAACCATAATTGCAATGAAGTTACAACAGCAAGGGGGCTTGGTTTGTTAGTCGACTTTGGGAAGGGATATGATGGTGTGGAGAAGGATAATATTGGCTTTGTTAAGGGTTTTGAGAATAAATGTAGACTTTTGTTCTATAACTGTTCATGATCAGCAGATTTTTCAATCATTATCAATGAAGAAATAAAGACTTTTAGGCTTCTTGAAACATATGCAAAGGCCACCTACTTACTCATCTTCTTTTTATGTTGTAGAGGACATGTCGGGTTGGTCCTTAGATAGAATTAGAGACAGCTCTTGAAAAACTGTTCAGTTTTACTCGGTTTTCTCTAGTAACTTGTGCCATTACTCTTATTTTTAAACTTACTACCAACTAAAGCATTTTTTCCCCTAATCTCGCGGGGCGTTTCTCCTCTTTTAGTAAATTGTAACTTTCCATATCTTCAATGAAAAGTGGTTTGTTTCTCCAAAAAAAAAAAAAAAAAAAAGGTGCTCTCTTTCATTTCAGCTTCCTTGGAGAACTCCCTTGAAATCCATGAGCTTAGAATTAAGAATTTGGCATCCAGACCCTAGGGGTGTTTCTCCAGTGAATCAATGAATAACATTTTGGTAGGTAGATCAAGCATCTGTTTCTCAAGGAAAGGCCAAGCTACTCTAGAAACCAAAGAATCCTAAGAAAGTCAAATTCTTCACTTGGAAGACAACACTAAAGGAATATTAGAGAGGATTTTTCTTTTCCTTTTCCTTTTTCTAAATTTCTCAACCTCTAGATATGTGAGCCGTGTGAATTATACAGCATTGAGATCCAAATCATTTTTTTCCGTCCATTATCATTTGACAAGATTTCTTTAGGAGGAACGGTGGATTTAGCCATTAGGTACCTCAAATATTGCCATAGAACAAGATTTTACCAATCAACTCTGTATTTTCCATTTTATGGGACAGATGGTTCTTTCTCGTACATAAATCTTTTTAGATGTTAAAGAAGAGAAAATTGCTAGGAAAGAGTTCCTCCAGATAGAGCTTAAGCCATTATTTTTTACTTCAGCCATTTAAGAGTCTCTCCATGTAATCTCATTGGTCCTAGACTTGAGCTCCCCTCATTTTGAGCATCTTTTACTTTATTACATAAGTTTGGATTTTCTTTGTCATTCAAAACAAAAGAAACAAAAAGGATGCAGAATAGCCAGTGGGAAATTCTTTTCCCATGTATCAAGTAAAATGCGAAGAAGTTATGGACTCTACAAGCATCTTGCTTTTTCCACAATCAGAACTGAAAAATCAATGGAAGTTGCATCTTTTGCTGATGTCTAAGCAACCCATTATTCCTGGTAAAGTAAAATCTAAATTCCAAAAGAACATGCAGCACAATACCTCATTCTTATAAAATATCATTCTTATTTCCAAGAAAGAATAAAAAAGATCAAAGAATAAGGAAAGAAGAAAAGAATTCATGAACTCGAAAACCAAATTCCTCAAGAAGCACCCATTAGACAACTAATATACATTCTAATTTCGAGAAGAAGTAATATCAAATTGAACTCGATTTCCAACAAATCGCAATTGAATTACTTCCAAAACGAAAAATAAAAAAAAAATAAAAACAAATCAACCATAGAAGTCCAGAGAACAATCACCTGGAATAAAATCTTGACACGTTCAAGTGGAGCGACGACGGTCTTCGCAATTCCACCGGCGACCCCACCGGCAACCAACTCCTTAGCGTATTGAGGCATAGCCTCTATGACCCCATCCATGATCACACCCACCTCTCTTTCATCTCTCTTCTTCGCCATTGATCCCCAAATTTGGGGAGAAAAAGAGAGATCAAAGAAAGAGCGTTGGAGAATTGATTTATGTATGATCAAGAACAGTTGGCGTAAGAGAATGAATTGGAAAAGTAGAAGAAGATGAAGACGAAGAAGAAAGCGTTTCCGAATTTGGTTCATGTCATGGCTGTAAATCGTAGACTAGTCAAAGAAGTCAACATCTTTCTCTTTTTTCCATTTGTTTATTTGTTATGCTAAAAGCTAAAATTAAAAATTTTGCCCTATTTTTTTATTTTTTTATTTTTGGAAAATTTATATTTTTGGCCCGTTTGATCGGATTTAGGTTGCATTCGGGTTTCTGAGTTTTCAAATTCTATTTTTTTTTTCTTTTTATTTTTTACTTTTCCATTTCGCCTTTCATATTCTTCTTTTTCATCTCCATCCTCGTATCAATGGTCGCTTGACTATTTTGTTTTCTTTCATTTTCCTTCCTTTCTTTTTTTTTTTTCTCTCTTTTTCTTTCAAAAGAAAGAAGGAAAAAAAAAACTTTAGAAAGGTTTTCCAAATTTGAAAGGAGAGAAAGAGAAGAATTTCGTTTCTATCGAAGTTATTTTTACTCTTGTAAAATCTTAAAGTCTATGGTCGAAATGGAAACTAAATTTATAACTCAAAGATAATAACATGACATTAATTATACATTTATGGACTAAATGGAAACTAAAGGTAGAATCCTAGAGGAAAAATGTAATAAACATAGAGATCAAATAAAAATTAAACTCAAAATTCGTTAAAATGGGTTTGGCATATGCTCTGCCTATAGAGGTCGGAGGTTTATTCCCTTACCCACAATTGTCGTAAAAGAAAGAAAAAAAAAAAAAAAAACTCCAAAGACTAAGTTGTTTCTAATATTTTTGGTTAGAACAGAAAATATAAATTGGCATGACACTTGCATATTTAAATATATAAAAATTCTTTTTTTTTAATATAAATGTCTATGTGTGTGCATATGTGTATATACATATCATTCTTTTGTAAGGTACATGGTTTTCATCAATTATTTTAAAAGTTACCATAATTCTAACCAAGTCCTATTCAGTTGAACTATGATGACTATTATATAAAAATTAGTGGCTATTTAATTTTGTGCTTCCAATGTAATCTAATGAAATTAACAATAAGAATTTATTAGAAACAAATTTAAAAGTTCGCAATATATTTAAAATATATAGATTAAATTGAAAATTTTAAAACATAAATTACAAATATAAAAACAATTTCACCGTCTATCAGCGATAAACCATGTTAGATTAAACAATAAAAAGTGAAAATTTTTTATATTTATAAATATTTTGACTTATTTGGCTATATTTAAAAATATTCCTTATTTCAAAGTACTATTTAAAAAAAAAATTAAATGTCAAGAAAAAGTAAAAACAGTTTTGGATGCCTTATTTTTGTGAATAACTAAATTATACATTTTTTTTCCCTTAAAATATAAATGCTATAAGTAGTCATTTCAAATACAAGATGATAACCTTCACTGTCGTTTAAAAAACTATTTTTCTTACAACAAGACAATATATATATATATATTGATATGCTTTTCAAAATAGCCAATGGAATATGCATTTTAAAGAATTTTGTAGATCTATCTTGTAATTTAATTTTTAAAAAATCAAAAACAATAAAACAAAAGTTGTCAAAACAACATCATGTTGAATTTGCATATTCTCTTTTGCTTTGACAGCCAACCTAACTTTATGCTACAAGTTATAAAAAATGAATAAATAAATAAAAACTTTATGATATATATGTTGTATGGAAGACATTCTCAAGAAAGAAAAATAAATAAATAAATAAAAATAATTAAAAAATAATAAAAGTAAGTTTTATGGATGAAAGAATGGAATCCAAAACAAGATAGAGAAGGAGAAAGGTAGTAAAACAAACTTCCTCTTATCAAAGGCATTTATTCTTGTTACTTTTACATATGCCCCTTAAACTTTAAAATATTTGTAATAAATTTTTAAATTTTAAATTTTACATTTAATATATCTCCATTCTATTTCCAAATTTTAAAAATTATCCAATAAATTTTCAATTTTTGATTTTGTATCTAATAAATCTTTAAGGTTTCAATTATATGCATAATGGGTCCTTAACAAGTTTGATATTTTTTAAAGTTCACAAATCTATTAGACACAATATTAACATTTTAATGTCTTATTACATATAAAATTTAATTTTATGTCTAATAGATTTGTTTTTTTTTTTTTTTTTTAAATGAGAAGTATCGATAGCGATTTCATTGATCAAACGGAATTATGAATAGGTAAGGATTGCCATGAATGATTACATAAAACAGTTCTTCTGTCACAAAAGAAATGCAGTAATCACAAAAAATGAATGTCGTAAATTTACGCCAAGAGAAAATATATGTGAGGTGATCAAAAAAGGAAGAGAAATTCATAGCTTTGTCGTCGGTTTCGTTCAAGCCAGATAAGCTAGAAACCAAAGCAATTCCAAATTATCCGTGAGAAGCGATCGTAGAAAGATAAACTAATCATCAAGAAAGACCAGGTGTATGATAGATTTGTTAATTTAAACAAAATGTTCATACCTATCAAACACAAAATTAAATACTCATAAATCTAATACCTATTAGACTCAATTGAATTTTTAGAAACTTATTAGATACTTTTTAAAATTCAAATGACCTACCACTAAAAATTAAAAAGAAAATCAGTAAAATGTTTCTAAATTCTCTTCCTAATAAGAAATAGACAGCAAAGATTATATGAGCAAATTTATGATTGAGATAAAAAGTTTAGTTCCATAAGAATATGATTGAATATACTACAAGCAACCAAAGAGCAGTTTCCACAAAATTAAATTACCTCTGGATTGCGGAATTGAATTATTTAACATCCAAAAGGTTTAGCAAGATCTTCTCTAGATCTTTCCCATCACTCCATTCATGGATCTTAGCCTTTACAAGAGTTAGATTAGAGTTTATGCGATCTGAGAGAGGATAGAGCTTCCTAGGCATTACATGATCTACTTCTTGAAGCCTCAGGGTTGGGCAATAATCACCCCCTCCATCTCCAATGTATATGAATTCATTCTTTTCGCCTTTTGAAGCTCGGATTTGATCGATTACAAGGCCCTGCAATGGAAACCGCAGTTCGATCTCATAAGCTAATTCAAGCAGAAGCCCATACCCACATTATAAATCAATTTCCATTTAACAAAATGAAGAAAAGAAGATGAGGAAATCAAACCTAGATAATCCAATGTTTTCTTTTCCATTGGGAGTGGAATTGGAGTTCTCTACACACCAAATGGTGGAGGAAAGTTGGTTTGCCATAAGATACAAGTAATTTTGAAAGCTACCATTTTTCAAGAACTACTAACGAAACTCCAATGGGTCTGTCTAATCTCACTATATTTGGGTGTCAAGAAAATCTGTATGATTTTAAATCCTAAGTAAGTGACCACCATAGATTGAACTCATTCTCTCTTAGCTCTTTATTTATCACTAGGCTAACTCATAATGGTTATTTAGTCCTTGATCTTTAAAAAGTTTCTAATAAGTCCTTTAGAAACTTACTAGGCAGTAAATTGAAAGTTTAGAGTCCTATTAGACATAGAATTCAATTTCATAGCTAATGTATCAGTTAATTTGTAGAAATGTAAGTTATGTCAAGAACCTATTACTAATTAGACCCAAAATTTAAAAAAGAGCAATACTAGCTGCACCTATCTCCATGCATCCCCTTCAATCACAAAGAGAAAAAAATAATAATAATATTAAAAAATATATATTTTTCTATTAAAAAAAAAAATTCGCTACGTGACAACTTACGATTGGGCACTTGGGTGGATACAGTCCAAGCTGCACCCAAGTATTTTTCAATTGAAAATTCAAGGACATGTTAGACATTTTTAAATTTAAGGATTCTTTTAGATACAAGCTTGGACGTTTAGGGACTAACCCGGTAATTTAACCTGACCAAGAAGATAGGAAATGGAACCTAATTTAACATGATAAGTCAAAGCAAAGCAGCAAAAATATGTTCCCAGTTTCTCTATAACTCAAGAAGACAAAAGGAGGTTTTCATCTATATCATATAAGAAACACGTCCTTGCAAATTCAAAGATTGCAAATGTATAGCATATCTCCTATCCTAAAGCTCATACCTAAAAGTAAAGCTTATTTTAGACAGCAGCTAAAGAACTTCCTTTAATCAGCAGAGCCATTAATCTGGTCTTTCAATCATACAGCAAGTTAAATGCAGGATTAGTAACTGAGTAAGAGTTACACTACCTTGCACATATTTGATGGGCACAAATTGCAGCCGTGAGGAGATGATTTATCATGATATGGTAAAATTCTAAGCCTTCCTTTCCCATCAACAAAGGTAGGATTTGTGCTGATAGTTGAAAAACATCCCAACACACCATGATGTTCTAAGATTGTCTCAATGAAAAACTGATTAGCATCACTAATTATCCTTAAGTCACACCTGAGATAGCATCAATTCCATGTGCTTCCAGTTAGTCATCAAAACACTTCTAACCAATGTCATAAACAACCTTTAAGAGCGTGATTTGAATTTTCTCTCTCTCTCTCTCTCTCTCTCTTTTTTAATGTAATCAATAAAACAAGTTTTATTGAGAAAAATGAAAGAACACAAAGGCATACAAAAAAACAAGTCTAAACAAGGGAGCTCTCTCTACAAGAAGGGACTACATCTACGTGAAATAGTGCCTATAGAATAGCTACAAAAGGTCTTTAAAATCAAAACTCACAAAGAAACATGAAAAGGAATGAGGGACCAAATCCCCTTTCCACTCTCCTAAACACACCCTACTATTCTGCTCACCCCACCAACCCATAAGATGGCACACCACACACTCTGCCAAATAAATAAATAAATAAATAAAAACCTTCTCCCCAAAAGGTAGATTGAGGAGGAACTCCTTAATCATACCATTAGCAAAATCAATCTTGATGGCACTTGCTTTAATCATACAAAATCAATTTTAATAGTATAAAAATTGCATTTAAAAATATAAAACCAAATACATGTTTAGAAGTCATTTTAAAACAAAACAAAACAAAATCACTCCCAAACATGTAGTTAGATATCAATTTAATCATTTAACAGTAAGAAAAGCTACCCAGCATCATGAGCTGATTTAATAGCAGATATAATTCGTGGATGCAATGCAGCGCCTTCCAGACACTTTGCAATATCCCTCATAGTTCTTCCTTGCGATTGGAGTTCCACCATCAAGGTATCCTATCAAAATCAATCCCAGCATTCCATAGCCAAAGTAAATTCAACATAATCAAGACTTCGTTTCAGCAGGACTCAAAGATTAAACATACACCAATGTCGAAATTCTTTGCTAAATAACATGCAAAATGAGAATAATTCTCCATTTCGCTAATTTCATCTATACCATAGCAATCAATGAATCGAGAATTGAAGTACAGAGACGGTAGAAAATGTAAAATACGAGTTTCAAACCATGAGAGAGTTCCAAGGCAAGGAAGAGTAAAGCTCGTTGAAGAGATTCGTGAGACCCATTTGAGTCACCACCAAATTATCGCTATCGCCATCAATAATCGTCCGATCGAAGTCGAAAACTATCGTAATCCCAGCCATCTCGGCCACTGCAAAAAGTCCAGCAACTTGTACCGGATGCGCAGCGATCCAAGAGGCCAGGAGGCGGTTTCCACCGTCAACTCAGCCGCCGGCGATGCAACCCCACGGCGGCCAATAAATCGGAAAAATA
This sequence comes from Citrullus colocynthis, assembly GCA_031780015.1. Taxonomy (NCBI): domain Eukaryota; kingdom Viridiplantae; phylum Streptophyta; class Magnoliopsida; order Cucurbitales; family Cucurbitaceae; genus Citrullus; species Citrullus colocynthis. The sequence continues at coordinate 3,769,111 of QLSR01000224.1, forward strand.
AACCGTAACGAGTGTTTGATATACCGTAACGAGTGTTTGATATTCGGCGACTAAGTGAGCTGTGATGGTATAAAATAAGGTGTGTTTCAAATACAGTAAAATGGTAATAAACTATTAACGGAATATTTTACCATTAATTATAAATATTTTAAGTAGTTTTTTCATTTAAGATAATTTTTCTAAAATTAATTGAAGTCAAATTTTTAGCCTTTTGATAATAATCTCATTTAATAAAATAATTCATATTAAAGTGAAAATTAGAACATAATTTTAAATTAGTTAAACTAAAAAACACTAATTAGTTGTATAGTTGAATTAGTTAAGATAAATAACTTTGATGTAAAAGGTTTGAATCCCCTCGCTCTAACTTATTACTAAATTCCAAGCTATACTATCAATTTTATAATAATTTGGCCATTAAATTGTAAACTTTGTAATAATTTAATTCTTACAGCGTAAAAATATTGATAAGATCTGATAGATTGTTTTTATATATGTTATGGATTAGGAACCAAATGTATTTATCAATTATAAATGTTAAGTTGTTCCACAATAAAAACAGCAAATGTGATTTTTCATTGTATGGATTAAACTGCGTGCACTTTTTAGAGTACATAAACTATACTTATCACACTCTAAAGTTCAAAAACAAAATTATTTCAAAGCAAAAGTACATTAACTAAATTGGTATAAATTAACAAATTGAGCTTAGCACACCGCTAGTTGAAATAACTTTCCACCCCGAAGGTTGGAGATTTGGAGTCCGTTTGGATTCACTTTAAAAATAAATATTTTTCAAAAATTCATTTTCATTTAAACACTTTTAACAAGAATACTATAAAATGAAAACACTAACTACTTTTAAGATATATTTTGAGTAATTGTCAAATACTTATACTTTTTTTTCCAAATGAATTATATTTTAAATTAAATATTTGAAAAAATATTTTAAATACACCTTTGATCACTCATCCTCACGGTTGTTACGCTAAAAAATTGTTATAAACCAAAATCTAGGCCAAGTTTTGAAGAAAAAAAGTGTTTAAAAACTTGTTTTTTATTTTTGAATTTGGTTATAAATAATATTTTATTGTGAAAATTTTTGTAAAAAGATAAACACGAAGGTGTTTGAAAATTAAGCTTAATAACAATATTTCTATTCATGAGCTTCATTATTCTATTATCTAATTTTAGCAAGTATTTTGAGACTAGAAAAAAAAAAAAACGTTTTTGTAAATTTGGTTTTGTTTTTTAAATTTAGATGCTTATTTAAAACAATTTGAAAACTATAACAAATAAATTGTTAGAAAATAAGAACAAAATTCATTAAAAAAAACTGAAAACAAAATTATTATCAAATACTAAAATTGTCACTTAAAAAAAATGTTTAGAGACCTAGGGCGTCTTTTAATCAATTAATGATAAGAAAATATAATATCAAATAAAAATGAGATTGTTTTCAAATATAATAAAATGAGTAAAAAATATTTACATATAAAGCAAAATGTCATTGTGTTATCAATGATAAACAATGAAGACTATTTAGACACTAATAGACTACTATCATTTAGTAGTGTCTATCACTTCACTAATAGATAATGACATTTTGTTATATTTGAAGATATTTTTTAACAATTTTGTCATTTAAAACAATTACTCTAAAAAAAATATTTTTAACCACGTCAATTATTTAATTATGAAAGTTTAGCCTAAGAGGATTTGAATCTTGATATTCTATGTTCACATTTTTAAATAACATCAATTTTGGGTGAATGAGATTTTGTTTAGACTGCAAATCTTTATATATATATATATATATATATATATACACGAGATTCGAATTATAGATATTTTAGTCGCTAATACCTTCGTATTCGTATGTCAATTAAGTTATGTTAATCCACAAACAAAGAAAGCAAATCCATGCTTAATTATTCTAAACACCAAATAATAAAATTGAAATCCTTTTAACTCTCACTTTGACATTAAAATTAGGATTAGGGGTGAGAGCATGTGCAATAGATAATAAATATTCATACCCTTGCAACTTAATAATTATTCAAAATGTAAGTTTAGTATGAAATTTAATAGGAAAATTATTTTAGATAGCAAAATTGTTTAAAATATTTATAAATAATAACAAAATATCACCGTCTATCTGCGATAGATCTCGATAGACTACTATCTGTGTCCATCATAACACAGATAGACACAAATAGTAGTTTATTACGGTCTATCGCAGATAGAAAGTAAAATTTTGCTATATTTATAGATATTTTGGTCCATTTTTCTATATTTAAAAACAGTTGATTTTAATATATCATAATGACTTCTGCAAATTATATAGAACGGAACACGAAATTCAATTATCAAATAAAATTGACTAAGCGACCTTAGAATAGTCAAACTTTCAAATTCAAATCACCTCTATAAAATCAATTAAAGCACATGCAAGGCAGTGAAACTTTACTCTTTGAAGCAACATATTCAATCCTTAACCAACATTTATTTAGTTAACATTACTAAATATGAAACTCCAAATATCAATTCAAACAAAGTAAATTTTCTTTTAATTGTTTAGGTCGTGTTTGATAGGCATTTTAAAAATTGAACTTATGAACTCTACTTTTACCTCAAAATATTTGTCATAACTAAGTGAAACTTCAAAACTAAAAAAAATGTTTAGAACTTATTTTTATTATTATATTTTGACTGAAAATTCAAATGTTTTCTTTGAGAAAAGTGATGGAAAGAAAATGGAGAGAAAATAATCATAAATTTAAAAACATGAAAATTAAACACGAAAAAGTTATAAAATAAACTTAAGGGTTTAGAAAGTTAGTTGTAATTCGGTACTTTCACCTATAATTTTTTTAAAGAAATTTTTATAGGGATATTTTCAAAAATAGAAAAACTATTGAAAAATTACAAATATAACAAAATTTTACTTTTTATTTGTGACAGACCGCGATAGACTTAGATAGACTTTTATCACCTTACCAAATAAACAAGGGGTTTATCGCGACTTATCACAAATAGAGAGTAAAATTTTGCTATATTTATAAATCTTTTATATTTTACTTATTTATAATAATATTTCATTTTTATATTGTTATCTACCTTTTACAATTGTTATTAAAACCTAATTCAAGTTTTAAGAACTTAAACACAATAGCTTTTTTGTTTAGAAAAAAACTTGACCAAAATTCGAATTTTTCCCCTAGATAAAACCATTGTTAAAAAAAAAAAAAGAAAAAAAAAAGATAACTTTTGGTCGCGAAACTTTTATATAGAGTAACAATTTAGTCTCTGAAGTTTAGTTGGTAACAATTTAGTCCCTATGCTTTCAAATTTATAAGAATATTTAATCTATAGATTTTAAGAAGTAACTATTTAGTCGTTGTACTTTATAATTTATAACAATTTAGTCTCTACTGTGAAAAAATTTGTAGACTTTATTTAAAAAACAAATAGACATGTAGATTAATAAACTGATTTGAAATCAATTTTTTATATACTATAAGGAAGTAATTACATAATAAAAATTGATACTTAATCTTGATGAAATTTTTTATGATAAGGACTAATTTGTTACAAATTTCAAAGTATATAGACTAAATATTTACTTATTAAATTGTTACACATTTGAATATAGAGGGACTAAATAGTTATCAAATATAGTTTAGAAACTAAATTGTTACTTCCATGAAAGTTCAACAACAAAAGTATTTTTTAACCTAAAAAAATTGTAAAGAAACAAACACAATTTTCAAAAAATCAAATATGGTCTATGAAAAGTATATAAACAACTTAAATTACAAGTTTGATATTTAAATTTCCAATAAACATCTATTCTCTAAACTTTTAAAAAGATCTAATAAATACATATACTTTTAATTTTGTGTTTAAAAGATCCATAAATATTAAAAAAAAAAATTAATACGCCTTAGAAATATTCTAAATCTTTATCTATTATATAAATTTGAATTTTATATCCAAAATACCTCTAAATACAAATATAGAACGTTCAAAGATCGATTGAACATTTCTAAAAGTTCAGCTCTCCATGTTTCTAAACATCAAAGTCGTCGTAATTTAAGAAATGATCTGTTCAAATTGACTAGAAATAATCATTGAAAACACAAAGGGTCTATAAAGTATTCCGAAAGTTATTTTGAGTGGTTGCTAAAAATTTCAATTTTTATATTCAAAAATAACTTATTTTCATAATCAAACACACCCAAACTCTTTTAACAACCGAGATAAAGGATAAATGATAGATGCTCGTGACTTTAATGAATAGTCAAATAAATAAAAAGAGAATCATAGCCAGCAAGCGCCGCACATGAATGTTCTTCCTTTTTCTTACAACTCTTTTAAATTGAAAGCGGGAATCACGCTAAGGGCTGCCAAAATTTATGAAAAAATTCCTCATTCGGTGAATCCCAGCTAGCCATTTCAATCATTTTAGGGGTCCATCTCATTCCATATGTATTCTCAATCAAAAAAAAAAAAAAAGTTTTTTTTTTTTTTTAAAATTTTAAAAATAAAAATTTTTTTTTTTTTTTAAAATTTTAAAAATAAAAATTTTTTTTTTTTTTTAAAATTTTAAAAATAAAAATTTTTTTTTTTTTTTAAAATTTTAAAAATAAAAATTTTTTTTTTTTTTTAAAATTTTAAAAATAAAAATTTTTTTTTTTTTTTAAAATTTTAAAAATAAAAATTTTTTTTTTTTTTTAAAATTTTAAAAATAAAAATTTTTTTTTTTTTTTAAAATTTTAAAAATAAAAATTTTTTTTTTTTTTTAAAATTTTAAAAATAAAAATTTTTTTTTTTTTTTAAAATTTTAAAAATAAAAATTTTTTTTTTTTTTTAAAATTTTAAAAAAAAAAAAAAAAAAAAAACAGCTTTTTAGTCTCCAAAATTTTAATAGTATAATTTTTATTTAGTCCTTTAAGTTTGAAAATGTTGCACTTTTAATCCTTAAGTTTTGAGTTGGATTTGACTTTAGTCCTCAATTTAGATTTGAATTTTGTTTCAATTTGGTCTTTAAGTTTCAAATTTTTCACTTTTAACCTTGACTTTTCACTAATTACTCGGTTAATGTCTATTAATTAATTGAAGAGATCTAAAAGAACTATAATTAATTAAGTTTCACTATTTCAATCATTTTAAGGTTCACTAATCTCACTTCTTAATTATTTAAAATTGCCAAAGATTGGAAGCCAACGTGTTCAAGACCAAATTAAAACAAAACTCAAACTTCAAAAGTAAAATTGTAACATTTTGAAAAACAAATAGAAACCAAACACAAACTTAAGGACTAAAAATATAAAATATAACATTAAAACATAAGGACCAAATGAAAATTAGACTCAAAACACATAGCCGAAAAGGTATTTTTTTTCTTACCAAACAATATAAAACATAACCATACACATTCAAAGAGTGGGTGTGAGGCCAAAAAGAATATAAACGTTTAGTAAAAAATCAAGGTTGAAAGTATAAATGTTAAAACTTGAGGGTCAAATTGAATTAAAACACAAATCTTTGTAACATGTTGAAAAAACTAAATTAAAACCAAACACAAAATTAAAAATATAACATTCTAAAACATAGGGACCAAATAAAAACTAGACTTAAAACCTAGGTACCAAAAACCGTATTTTTCCCTACCAACAATATAAAACATATAGAGGGTTTGAATGATGTATAGAGTGGAGGGTGTTTGGGGGCACAAAAAGAATATGATGATTGATGATACTACTACTATTATTCATAACAAGCAGCAGCAGCAGCACAATTCAACATCATTTGATAAATAAATATATTTGTCAGATTGAAGAATTTACGAATTCCACAGAGTTCAAGAATATGATCTCTTTTATGTGATGACTACAAAAGAATGAATGTGTATCTCCCTATAGTTATTTACCCATCATGTAAAATACCCTTTTTTCCCCCTCCTCACAACATCTCTCCCTATCTACAAACTTCCTTTCAACAAATCAAAAATCTGGAAAAGAAAAACTTACAGACAGACAGACAGACAAGAGTTTTGAATCACAGCAAAGCTTAGCCTCTTCTTCTTTTCCAATTCTACCTGTCCTTTCCCAATTTAAGAGATGCGCGTTTTTATAGGTTTTAGCTTTAATCCCATGCTTTCTGGAGAAAGAAGCTCTGGGGAGATGCAAGATGGACTGAGCGGACTCCGTGGACTGTCACTGAACTGGCATGGCCTATACAATCCATACCCCATGAAGAAGTACTCCATAGGTATCAACATTGCGTGTGGCTGCTCTTCAGTTACCATAGATCCACAAGCTTGGACCTGCGTGAACCAACCGTTGAGTTAATTATTTAACAAAGCCTAGGCAGTTGCTGCTGCGGAGTGCGGAATGCATCCACTTGATCGTTCAACTATCACATGCATTCCATAGCAAAAGAAGGTTTTCATTCTTTTGATTGTCATACCTCAACCAAGGCACTATATCTCCTATCCAATTTTGATATCATATGGAGTGCTTCAGAATGGAAGGGTGAGCTGTCCCCGACGAAAATGAGAGTACGACATCGAAGCCTCTTCAACCCTTCGGTAATGTCTGGTCTTCTGCAAAAGGGCAACCAAAATTTGACATATGTGGACAAGGGGAAACAATGGTTGAGATGGGAAAAGTATTTACCTATTAATTGCTTGGAGGAACCTCAAAACATTGTTGCTTTGTCTCTCATCTAGCAACTGACACAACAGATATACCATCTTTATCAAACCCAAACAAAAAACTTGGAGAACCAACAACAACAAGCGAAGTTTGTCCAACAGAAAGAAACATGAGAGACAAACTAGTTTTAGACAATCCAAAACTCTCGGAATTGAATGATTGACATAAAAAGCACATACTTTTCTACATGCTTGGACTATATCAGACTCTGCAACTTCGGCACTACCACGGACCTCCTGTTGCATGTAATAAAAATCTCATGAATCCAGTCAACAACAAGAGTATAGAAGACAAACACAGAAAGACAAATTATCTCTAAGAATGGAAACTATATTACCTTGCTGAAGTACCGCTGAAGCAAGCACTCCTTCAACAAACCGCACATGCCATAGAAGTATAACAAGTTTGACATTACCTGCAATTACAAGGGATATATGATATTTAACATGTATCAGAACTTGAGCGTATTTCAGTGCAAGAATGATGAAAAGACTTGGAAAGGCTACCTTATTATAGAACCACTCGGACCAAGAGGGTGACTTGCATAAGGGGGATATAAGAATTAAACCAAGAACTCGCTCCCTATATTTCAACTGTAAAATAATAAACTGGTCAGACCAAGAAAAACTTTTGATTGAACTTCACAATGAAATTCATGATACGATGAACATACAGCAAAAAGACTAAGAATGTATGCGCCAGCTGTTACCCCCATGCACATCACTGCACCAAGTCTGTAATAGAAATATCCCGATGATAAATCAACTATATAACTTTTTATCTCTTATTCAATAGTGGAGAGAGGGGCATTGTAATTACCCAAAATAGTTGAGAACCTCAAGGATTTGATCTGCTAAATCATCGGCAGACGGCGAAGGATCATCCTCACAAATCTCAGCAGCTCCTAACTGCAAGAACTCTTGGTAAAGTTCCAAAAAGGAAACTATGTGAATATAGTATTCAGGAGCAGACACAAAGTTATCCATGTACGCAAATTTACTCAACAATAATACAGACCTCATGTCCAGGAGGGCTGATATGGTAGATGCAAAAGTTGTGAAGTAGCAATGAAGCTGCTTCCGGGAAAAAGAATAATCCTTGAAAACATGACATATCTGCAAGAACTCAAGGAAACCGCACCACTTAAAAATTATCTCACATGATATAACAAGAAACCAAGTATCTAAAATATCACCACCAAAATCACAACATAAAGATAACTCCAAGCACTTACGATTTAGAGCCAAATCAGGATAAGTAATCAGTGGCGGCTTGTCTTGGTCTCCACAGACTATTACAGACACAGAACCCTGGCCAGTTCGTACATGATGCTCCTGAGAATAACATGAGTGGCATGTCTTAAGTCAGCAAGATGATGTGAGAAGTAATGGGGGAAACGAAAACATTCAAATCAAGAAGAATGTCAATAGAAACATTTTCGTAGTTGTCCAAATCACATATTATTTCTATATGAGCTATGGATGAGTAAAAGGGAAGCCTGAGGAAAGAAAAAAGTTCAAGTAGGCCAACATTTCCAGCCAAGTATATCCGTAAAGAATAGTCCAAGTGCATTTCCTTTCAAGATGCCCAAGATAACTTGTCCCTTCAACTTAGTATAACTTTATAAAAGTAGTGCGCATAACAAATTTATGGTTCAGCATTTAAATTATCATTAGCTTAAAACTTGTGACAACAACCAAATAAATAAGCAACTATTCCTGTCAACACAAATAAAGTTTCATCACAAAAAGAAGAAAAGAAGCAGAAAAGTGGGTAAAGGTATGGTTTATTCAGTAGACTGCAATTTGCTTTCAGCAACGAGCAGTACCACATTCACAAGGGATGAATATAACAACGAATAAAAGAGCCATAGAATGAGAAAAAGGTCAAAAAGTAAAAACAATCTTAATCTGCATAAGAAATTCAAAAAACAAAATACCACCACTGCAAGAAGAAGGGGAAAAAAATGGAAAAATATCTAACAAACAATACCGTCTGCAACCGATTGATAATTAGAAAGTTCAAACGAACAATAACTATATACCCCAAACAGAATAATTAAAGATCTTTTAAAAAAACAAACTAATGATATGCAAGATGTCTTCAATCCGTTGTGACTTTCATAAAAGCTCGACCAGGTGAAAACCCTTTATCATCAAAAGGGGCAAAGAAAAATTGAATGGAGGGATAACAACGAAATTGAACATAACAAGAACCAAAAAGGGAACGTAACAATTAGAAAAGAAAAATAAAAGGACCCCAGAAGCCAGAAATAGGAAATGCACAAAGCCCATCGTTATCATATCTTGCATTTAAACAAGCAAGGAACACCGATCCCTGAATCAAGAAAGTAACCTCAGAACCTAACCCATTAAGTGGGTAATTAATTAATTAATTTATGGGAAAAGGGGTTTGAACTTAATTATTGATAACTTCCAAAAATTGGAAAATCCTTGGTCAATCGAGCCTCAGAAATGAACCAGATCGGAACGGGAAAAAGAAATACAAGAGTGGAAAAGTTATAATCCCCAAATAATTTCCTACTTTTTTCTTCACATCCAAACAAAGCTATAGAATGCTATAAGACATTTCACCAATAATGAGAACCCCCAGCCCCACAGCCAAAAGAAAACGGGATATTTAGCCAATCAAATCAGCAAAACCCCCCGATCGATAAAAATAACAATAATAATAAAAGAAAAAACCGATTCAGCTCCACCATAAACAAGTGCATTAAAGAAAAACCCAGATGGAAGAAATGAGTTGAAAAATTAGACGAACCTTGCCGCCGAGATAGATCTTCTCCATGTCGACGGAAACAGAGTCATTAGAATCTGCCATGGCCGTAGCTCTATGTCCGTTCAATAGCGCCACCACCAGAACAGCCGCTCGCCGTCGCTCACGGAGGACCTCTCTCTCTCTCTCTCTCTCTCTTACTATCTTCTCTCGTCTTCCAGAATTATAGGCTTTGGCTTCGTTGGCTTTTATACAAAGCGATTCTTTATTTTCTCTCTGTCTGTTTTAATAAACTCTTTTCTTTCTGTTTTTTTCTCTCTTTTATCTTTTTTTTTTAATAAAATAATTATTATTATTTTTAATTTTGTTTGTTTTTTTTCTTTTTTTTTTTCTCTCTATATCTCACTAACGGGCAAAATCTAACCTACGGTTAATGTCCACCGACGCTCGGAGACCCTCCGCACCAACTGAAATTAACCCGTTAACCGTGGTCAAAATCCCGCCAGCTCAGCATGTAAAAAACCAAAACGGATAAATTCTTCAACTTCCCTTAAACGACGTCATTCCGATGACCTCGAAACGGCATGTAAAAGCAATTAAAACGACACCAAACATCTTTTTACTGTGTTTGGATGAAGCTGACGATACCTTAAATTTATGGATATATATATAGATATTTGGATAATATAAGATATTTTTGTAAAAGAAAAAAAATATATATGGATATCACAAAAAATTTATTGAAAATTTGAAAACTTCTTGTCACAGAAGACTTAATTAAGCCATAAACAATCTTTTTAAATATACCGACAAAAAGGGAAGAGAAAATTAAATGAAAAAAAAAATACGCAAAAGATATGTACAAAACACAAGAGACGTTTGAGGGTAAAATAGACATTATGAAAAGATATAACGATAAAGAGAGGAGTTAAGTGGAATTCAACAAATATGTGTTTGATAGTCAGTCTAAATTTTGTTTTCGAAAAGTGTTTTCAATTATGTGATCCAAACCGTGCAAATCTTGAAAACAGTGTTATTGTTGTGTTTTCAGTATTTCCAAATTTTGAACTTTGACATTTTAAAATTTAGAATTATATTAAAAACTTTAAGAACATTAACAAATAGTATTTCATTTTATAAACTTAATTATTTTTGTTAAATTAAAAATATGTAATAAAAGAGATAATGAGTAAAACTATATATTTAATTTATAATAAATATGAAATGTATTAGACATGGTTAGAAAATCTTTGAAACATAATTTTCTTATGTGAAATATAAATGATAAAACCAATATAATTTTGGGTTGTTTTCAAATATAGCAAAATGAGTCAAGATATTATGTATATCACTCATAGAATACTATCATCTATCACTTTCTATTATTGATAGACTCTGATAGATGATCATCAGTGTCTATCACTGCTTATCATTGATAGAAAACGACATTAAAAAATACCCTTAAACTTTCAAAAATAATTAAAAAAAATACTTTTGTTGTTAGTGTTAGATGGAAACCGTTAATATTTTCTTTTAAAAGCTTCAAAAACACCCTCGTCGTTAATAACCGTTAATACTTGCTGTAAAAATAACTATAAAATTTAGAAAGAAAAGTTTAAAAATGCTCCTACCATTAGTATGGAGATCAATTTGTTTAAAGTTTTTTTTTTTTTTTCTAAAAAACCAATTTTTTAACAAATCATATAAATATCCTTTATATATATATAACACCAATTTTTTTAGCAACCAAAATAAAACTCGAAAATTAAAAGATAAAATCTCACAAAGTTCGAAATTCTAAATATCCCCTTCAACACTGACCAAAAAGATAAAATAGTCAAATAAAAAAAAAAAAAGTATTTAGCTATTAACACAAACAGAACTACTAACGTACAACTTTGTTGAAACATTTAAGTCTTAAAATATCGTGATATTTCCATTATTTTCTTTCTTCTTATTATAGTCTACATACCTTAACTAAAGTGTGTAGTTTTATTTATTTGTTTTAATAAACAAATGTCAAACAATTAACAAAAAGGTGAGTAAGAGGGTATTGAAGAAGAGATGAGAGAAAAAAGAGAGAAAATATATAGAGAAGTAAAATGACATTAACGATTTGCGTTCATATCACAATAAGGGAATTTTTGAATTTTTCTTTTCAAGTTTAAGGTTATCTTTAAAAAATTTTAAAATTCAAAGATGTTTTTGACACAAAACACTAACAATAAAGGTATTTTTGAACTCACCTTGAAAGTTCAAGGTCGATATTTTTTACACAAAATACAAACTTTATGGATATTTTATATAATCTAACTTGATATATTATATATATCATTAACACATACGTTAGTAAAATAATGTGTATTATAGAAAAGGAACAAGATATATACATTAATGTATGAGTAAATAGTAAAATAATGTGTACTGCAAACAAATGTTTCTAACATGATTTGTGTATTTAGATAAATTATCATATATTCTTCAACCTAAAAATAAATAAATAAATAATAAAAAAAAAAAGAAAAAAGAAAAAAAACCTCAAAAGTGAAAGAAATTAAGGAATGTGTTGGCACTAGGGACAGGGGAAAGAGAATCATGGATATTCAACAAAATATTGTATATATTTTGATAGCCAAACAGTCAATCAGAAATATTCACAATATAAAAACGGCTCCTTTCTTATATTGTAATCTAACTTTCGATTTTATTGATATACTACTGATATTACATCCTTTACGTGGATACCTTCTTAAGAATTTTATTTGTTAAATTATAAGTTTGCTTTTTTTGGGATATTTTGTTTCATTTTTGGTATATTAAGTTTTCCAAACTTTAAAAATAGTTTAGTAAAACATTGAAATTTAATTTTGGGCATAATAATTATGATTCTATTATCATTTTATTACAATTATTATCATAATATATGAGAAAAATGATCGAACCTCAAACCTTGAAGTTAATAGTATACAATTTAATTATTTATTAAATATAAATTTTAAAGCTTCTTTTTTCATATATGCATAGTTTTCATGTTTTAAATTCATATGAAAATCATGAAACAAGTTATATATTAAGATACATTTGGATTAATTAGGAAAAATGCTTTTAAAAAATGTCATTTTCATTTAATTATTTTTTTATAAAAATTATTTAAAATAAAAATATTGAGTATTTGGTTACATTTTCTTAAAAGTATTTTTATACACAATTTTTGTTCAGTTTGCTATGCACTTAAAAGTGTTTCTATTAATGTCAACTTACTATTAAATACTATGAATTAATTGGTTGCCAAAGTGATCATCAAAGTTGGTTGCGTAGGTGGTCATCGAAGTGTGCCACTTGAACTATTCACACAAAGGTGGTCACATTGACATTGAATGTCTAAGGTGGTATTTTTTTAAAATGACTGCTAGAATGATTGTCGAAGTTAGTCGTAGGCAAGTGGAGACATTAAAAGAACATAAAATAGTTACTTTAACCATTAAATTGAAAATAGTCCTATTATATCAAAATAGACCTTTGCACCTATTTTCTTAACATACGCCCCAAACGCTCTGAATAAGTTATCATCAATTCCAAATTGGAACTCCAAACACTAAGTTAATTATTAACGAATCTACAAATTAATTTAATTTGTTAAAAATTATTATTCCATTTAAATTTGTAAAGAAGAAATGAAATGATGAGGTGGGTGGGGCCCAAACACATATTGGGTTTGACTAAAAGCTGATTGGTGTCATAGTGATGGTTACACCTGGCATTGGATGCTCTTTTTGTGGGCCATACCCTTGTAATGTAGGTACGGATTACGTGTACAAAAGGAGTCCTTGGAATTTTATTTTCCTTTTTCAAAAAATAAAATAAATAATAATAATAATAATAATAATAATAATAAAAAGAGAGATTGCTTGCCTTTGATCAGACTCAATTATTAATCATGCCCATTTTAATCATATTTTGATATTAACTTCACTTACATTTGGCAATTTCTGAGTGGTTCCCCCACATTCCTTCACCAACCTCAAAAACCATGTTTATTTATTTATTTATATATTTGCAAAACTAGAAGGATAAGTAAGTTGTTTAAAATTGACGTGAGGAAGTATATAGTATATAGTTGAAGTGTCATAAAATTTATATTATCGACTATAATATTAAAAATTCGATTTTGTCATAAAATTTATATTATCGACTCTAATATTAGAAATTCGATTCACTCTTTACATATATTGTTAAGAAAAAGATGTGGACTCGACCTAACAAAAAAATATTATCGATATTTTGCTATTTAAAACTAATTGAATTTACTAAAATTGGTATGAAATTTATTAAAAACGAATCAACACATTTTTTATTTTGAATTTCATTGAATCAAACCTATTAACAAATTAATTGACTCTATAGGTTTGATTTAAGATGTGTGTGCTTTAGCCTTTTAAGTGTTCAATTTTAAATATAAGTAATTTTTAAAGTGTATTTTAAACGGATTTTTATCAAAATAGTTTAAGTAAAAATGATTTTTTGGAAAACATTTTTTTCTCTAGTCAATCCAAAAACTCAAACAAAATTAAATAAGAAAAAAGGTATATGGTAAGTTAAACAATTTTTTTTCTTCTTCTTTTTTTTCTTTCTAAATTTAAACGTTGTTTAATATTTTTTTATATAAAAATATTTCCAATAGGTTTCAACTTTTATCCTATTTAATTAATGATATTTCTAAATCAGTTCAGATATGTTTGTTGATGTCAAATTTGAAATAGGGGTAAACGCACTTGACCTTCATGTGATAGTAACTGTGAATTTGTAATTCGAAGAAGAGAGTGCAAAACAAAGAAAAATGGCTTCAATCCGACTTAGTACGAGAACTATAGAGTAGAAAGAAATCAGATTTTTTTGTTACCTCATTGGAATCATAATAATGTATTTATAAAGAAAGTTGACCTAGTTGTTCCCTAGATTTTCATAGTCGTCTTAGGATAATTAGATGATTTATTGGGTCATAGGACGCTCCTAGTTTCATGTTTGGCTAGAGTTGGCTTCGGCCAAGGCCGAGGTCAAGCATCTTCCTTTGGCCATATTATGGGCCTAAGGTGATCTCATGGACCAAGGCATGGGTAAAACATACCCTTTTAGGCGTTTGGTAGGACTCTGCCTCATCCAAGCACACTTGCTTGGGCCAAGGTCCAACTAGCTTCTTTTCCTAGACCCATTTTGATAATAAGTTGTCACTTTCAACTTGTATCATATCCTCTTTATAATTTTATCGTTCTTATTTGCAATATATGTCAATTATATCCTTCGATATAAAATCATCCTTAACAATATTCATATTGTATAATGATTGATATATAAAACAAATAAACCACTACAAAATTTAAAACTACAAATATTATGAAAGCAAATTTTGAATCAAGTAATTCATTATAATTTTCTTGACTTTTTTAAAATATAAAAAGGAAACCTCCATTGGAATATTATAACTTATAAAATTATTGTACTCAACAACGTGATTTATGGTTACAAAATAAATTTGAAAAAACAGAAACTTGCAAAGAAAAAAAAAAAAAAAAAAAGAAGAAAAAGGAAAATGTCATGTGAAAGGGATATTGCCACCACCATGGTCCGTGACTACATAACTGATTAATTTTTAGAGGAGATGGGTCAATCTTCATGCGAATATTCTAGAAATTAATTCTTTATTCTCAAAAGTCGTGTAAGAAAATAAAGTAATTTTCGAACCTTATTATATATATATATATAAATATAAATACCATTTTGATCTATTTATTTTAAATTTTATTATATATGTATATATTTTTAATTGTTCAATTTTAGTCTCATTCAAAATTAATTTATTTCAAAACTGATTAAATAATAATGGTGATAAAAAAAATTTTTATATAAAAAAAACACTATATAAATATATTTTTATAATTTATTAATGAAATATTAATTAAGACAAAATAAATTCTACAAACTAAAGCTAATTTTAAGATTTATTATAAATAGAAGGATCAAGATAATATTTTAATCTATATATTATAATAATCGAAGTTGCTTACAAACTAATCTCAAACCCTTGGATTAAGGTGTTTGAACAAAAGCTTATGTAGTAAGCGCCCATTTTGTTGGTTGTTTTATTGAAAGGTGAATTTAACCAAAGGAACCTATTGAAATTTTGGTTTATTTATTTATTGATAGCAAATTTGGTTTTATTTTGTTGCCAAATTAGTTGTTTATAAGGCCGGCTTGATCAAGATCCTACTTTTAAATGGTTTAAATAAAAAATTTCGCAAGATACATATTTGACTTTAGTATCTATTTAATCTTTAAAATTTTAAAATAAATACTTTAAAAAGTTTGAAAAATAGTTCTATAATTAGTCTCTAAGCACAATTTGATTGTTTATTGACAGACAGAAAGATAACGTGATACTTAAGTAAGTGATTGTACCTTGTTGACATGAAAATTTTATTAATTTAATATTGGTTAAATTGCAAATTTGATCCCTATAGTTTAGAGAAAATTAGAATCTACGGAGCTATTTGGGGTGCTAAGTTGAGATAGGATGTCTGTGGAGTTTATAATTTGTCTGGAGTTCATATGTCAAAGGTATTTGATGTAGTTTTTTTTTTTTACCTAAGTAATATGTTTTTATGATGATTATTTTGTTTGTAAACTTTTTTATTTAATAATTTTACATATATTTTTTTTAATAAATCATACACTAGACTTTATTTTGTTGTTTATTAACCACACATGTATTGTTGAGAGTTTTGAGAAATGAGCTTTAAGGTTTACTCTCGGTCATGCATTTCAATTTTTTTAATTTAAGCAATCAATTTACAAATTTGTACATGTGACGTTTCTAGTTAAATCATTTTTATTTTACAATTTTGATTAAAGAAAAACTTTTTGAAATAAATTCACTCATGTGTCTGGTAATTTTTTCTCAAAAGTGTTTTTACATACAAATTATTTGATTTCTTACATGATAAAAATGATTTTATTAATGCTAAACTACTATAAAAAACGACTATAAAACACTATGAGCTAATAAAAAAATCAGGAATCTAACGTCTTGTCTAAACTTAATTACTTTTGTATCAACAAAAGTGTTTTTATCGACAATTTTATGTGTCAACTTAAATATGATGTTTTAGATTTATTTTTGAATTAATGGTTATTTTTAAGCTTTAAATTAAGATTTTATTGATGGTTTTATGTCACAAGCGCCAACATAACAAAAAACTCACGCGTCAACAAATTTGTAGTAGTCACAATTTAAAATAATGGTGGTTGGAGTTGGTGGAGTGACCTCCGACCGGAGTTGCCTGTTAACAGTGGTGGTTGAATGTTGTCGGAGTTGTGTCTATTGGAGGTGATTGCCGGAATTGCGCATCGGAGTTTGGCCATCGGAGGTGGTCACCAGAGTTGGCCGTCGAAGGTAGTCGTCGGAATTGGTCATCAAAGGTGGTCACTGAAGTTAGTCGTTGACAGTGGTGGTTGTGATGAGGGTTGAGTGCATTGTTGGTGGACATGGCATAAAATGTCGGTGACATACAAAGTTAGCCTCTCAAACAATGAGTTGAGTTTATATCTTTAACTCATCTCATCTCTTCTCCTCATCCCTAAACACCCCCTAAGTATAAATAGTACCTAAGGTAGGGACTTTCTAAGATAATTTTAACATATCATAGGGACTAAATTCTAGTTATAAATCAAATGACTAAATTCTAATTTTCTCGAAGACCGAATATACAATTTAACCATTAATATTCAATAAGGGTCATGTGTAGCCTCTCTTTTCTTCATGGAGGAAGATGGTTTAAAGATGAGAAGATTAAAAAGAATTTTATATAACGTTTATTTATTTTTATATTTATACTCTTAATTAAAATTTCTGCAATAATATCATAATGCAAATAAACATACCATACCAGGAACTAGAATATGAAATGTTGATAACACTCAAGCAAAATGAACAGAGGAAGCACTAGAAAAATAAAGAATGAACATTGGCGGCAAACGTGGGTCGTGGCCTTTTGCTTATATCTTGAGGGTTTTTTTTTTAAAAGAAAAAAAAAAGAAAAAAGAAAATTAAGACTCGGTTTATTTTGTAAATATGTATTTGGTAGACAACTTGAATCTTGTTTTTTAAACTATTTTCTAATCCAAATATTACAAATTTTGATAACAACATTTTTATGTTTTCTTTGTATCCAGATTTTGAATTTTAAATTTTAAGATGCTGAATTATATTAAATAAACAAACATTTAAGAAATATAGTATATCATGTTATATACTAATCATGAAACATAAAACATGTTCATAAATAAATTAATGGTAGTTTATTGTCAACTAATATTTAGTGGATAACTATAACTAGTTGTATAATTTATAAATATAACATCAAACACATTTTAACAATTGTCTAAATTAGAATCAAATTTTTGAACCTGTTATCAAACACATTTGAACCATATTTTTAAGTTTCTTACATTACCCTTCAAAAAAAAAAAATTAATTAATTAATGTTGAAGAGCAAAAAAAAAAAAAAAAAGAAAAGGAAGTGATGAGTGAGGCAGTAGTGCTGGTAGGGGAATGAAAGAAATCATACTAGTTAGAAATGAGAGTCCATTTAACCTTATATTAAATATTAAATTAATAAAATTTCCCACAATGCAGTTATTAATAGACAACTCTTTAAAACTATTTTCCAAACATCAAGAATCAAAAGATGTTTTTAAGACCAAATAAACAATGAGTTCAAATTTTAGCGATCAAAAGTATATTTTCTCTAAAAAATATATATATATATATTTATATCCTCTAAAATTACAAAATTACCTTCAATAACAATTCACTAAAATTTTGGATGAAAAAGTAATATTCGAACCTCAATCTTCATTAGGGAGTCACATCCTGTGACAAATCTAGATTTTATCAGATGAAAGATCAAAATACCTTTTGTATTGTAATCTTTTAAATTTGTAAAACCCTTTTATAGGAAAAATTACTCGAAGATGCTACATTTCTTTAAAGAAAAGTAATAAAATATAGTTATTAAGTGCAGTTAAAACATTTGATTCATCTTCATGAACCCAACAGCATTGACCAAAAATGTCTTCCCATTTTCTTCCTTTCCTTCATTAAATCATGAATCACTTTTACATTTACAATCCTTGGTTGAGTTGTTGCACTCCTGGAGTTGAAATCCACCATTCTCAGCGTCGTATCGAGTATCGACTATCAACCTTGTAACTCGGCCAGCTACTCCAGGAAGATCTTCAACAAAAGAACAGGGAGAAAACAAACCGACTTTGAAGTTGTTTTGTGGCAACCAAATACCGACCTAACTCATAGAATCACATTACTATTTCATGTCAGAATCTTCGTCAGAGTGTGAATTATGAACTTCGCCCTCGCTGTCTGTATCGTTATTATCAATAGGTGACCTCAATTGGGTAGTAGCATCAGAGCTCGGAACAAGATCGTACTTAACAAATTTGATATTTTTGTTCTTTCTTTTTGTCTTTCTCCGTCGCTTCTTTCCCGAACCATTTTCAGTTGTTGACATTGTACGAGCCACGGTTACAAGGGCTGCATTTACCGATTCATCCATTGCCGTGTCCTTGTCGCTTCCATTTTCACTTTCCCCTTGCTTGTCAACGTAAAACAAAAGATCATCATCTACTTTATCTCCCTCCAATGAGACTGATTTGGAAGTATCAAGAACTAATTTGGCTCGACGGTTGGCAATAGTATTGTCGAAAACTCTCACACCTTCAACTTCAGCCTTGAGAAGCCACTCTGGAAGAAAATGAACAGAAAATTAGATACTTGGCTATACCATTAATGTGTATACTGAAACGTAAAAATTATTATCGACGACATACCAAGCAATACTTTAGGTGATGACCCGTTGGGACGATTTACATTTTCATTGCCGGGCATTTGGCTTTTGACCCATCTAATAAGTTGCGAAGAAACAAGAGAACTTGAGAAGGCATTTAGATAAGAGATGGCTCTGTTTTGATCTCCATGCTCCCTAAATATTTATAGAACAAAGAACCAATAAGATTTCGGAGGAATGCTTGATTAAAGTTCCCGGAATGTCCAGTTTTTAACCTACCTGTAAAACTCTATGGCCTCATGAGTAAGAATCAATCTCTTAACAGCGAGAAACGCCACATGTTCGGCAGGTAAGTTGATGGCTTTCTCAGGCTTAAAAAATGAATAATCAACCAATATAAGAGCATCATACAGAACCTTCCTTAACAAAGCTTCATCTTCAGTACTCTGCACAAAAGGTTTCCAATAACATCAAATGATTTTAGAAACAGTGATAACAAGTTGATCAAATCTGAGGACAAAGTGCATGTACATATTCGTAACAATCAATTTATTTTCCAAACAGAAATTCTTCTCCATAGATTAAGTGCGAGCAAAAAACCAAGAAAACCAGACCTATTCAGTCAGGGTTCTCCAAAAGCTTTGATTTTCCCAGTTCCAGACATGGAAAAATTGAAACAGTAACATAACACCTCTGTTTTCCTTAGACTAATATGAATAAGATAGTGTCCCTTATGGGACATTAGATAAAATTGGAACGGCATAGAGAAGATTAGCATGGTCCCTAGAAACGGTCCAAATAACGTGAATAAGATAGACAAGATTATCCTGATATTATGTGGTCTATCAGGAAATCAACCAAACATGGTCTATTGGGAAATGTGCTAAAGATGGGAAGTTAAAAGCTCTAATGTGCGTATAGTGATGCCATCCAAACCAAAGCAAACGGCCCAATAAACAGACTAACAGAATACAAAAACTATAAAACATTATTACTCCAAGGAAGACACCAATATGTGCAAATAATCTCATAAAAGCAAAACTTACCAACAGAGACGTCACAGGTAAAGTCGCCTCCAGCAGGAATCTTACAAGAGTTTCTGTTGATACAATGATAGACCGAGATGTAAGCACATTACAGAATTCTAAATTTAAAAACTAGATACATGAATCAAAGTCAAACATACATTAGAACACGGCACTATTTGTAATCGACAATCATTGTTCCAATGAATGTGCTAAGGTTCTACCTAAGGCAACGCACCGTTGATGATGCTTGCATATGGTCTTTTTCTCAACATTCTGTTAGACCTCCAATCCAATATACATACCAGAGGAGGGGCAAAAAGGGCATTTCACAAGGGTAAGAGGTAGGGGGTGAGGGAATGGTTCGTAATTTGGGGATTTGTGGGGTTACATGGGGACATTTCCATACAGGTAATATTGGGGGGGGGGGGGGGGT
>QLSR01000224.1:3797414-3848492 GCA_031780015.1 Citrullus colocynthis
TTGTTTTTTTTTTTTTTTTTTTTTTGGTTCTCTTTTTGGGAATTGTCATTATAAATTGCTTACCTATCCAATTGCAATGCTAAGTTGAAGAAGAAACTATAGATTGAATTTAAAGCATCCAGATGGGCAAAAAGAATACAAGCACGGTTGTAATTGCCAAACCTAATAGTTTAAAAGGATATAGCAACACTCAATACATTGATTGTCTTTTGGAGACAAGCCAATCTTGCTGCTACTGTTGAGAATCAACGCATTTTGTAATGTTGAGTCTTGGAGATAGTGCATCGACGTCCATTGAATGAGTATTTGAGGATGATATCGATATCACGAGGATTCTTCTTGTTTGGAGCAACGTTCAAACTCCCAGTTATACTCTCTCCCTCGCAAATTGTGATAACATCTTCCAAGTATAGAACTGTTTGCTTCCAGTGTGTAGCCCTTGATCTTGGTCCTGTAATATTACGTAGAAGATTCCATTAACTCTACAGCTAAAACTGACATGATCAGTTAAGTAGTCATGAAGAATTGCCTGGCCCATATCTTCCTTGTTTCTGATTTTCGTTTTTCATTTAGAAACAAAAAGATCAAAATCAATTTTATTGCCAAAATGAGCATAGCTCAATTGACATAGAGTAAAATATCAACCTCGAAGTCTAAGGTTCAATCTTTCACCGAAAATCAAAAATCAACTTTATCAGTCAGTTTTTTTTTCAAACACTGATATTTATCAATTTGTACATTTTCTTTTTTCCAAGGTAACGTGAGGTGGAAGAATCAAACTTCAGATCCCGAGATTGATTGTACAAGCACTCTACTAATTGAGCTATGCTCATTTTGGCTTTTGATATTTTACTACAAAACTTATATTCATGTAAAATTTTGACATTTTAAACTATTGATATGTTCAGTTTTTTTCAATAAAAGGAAAACGAACATTTAACGAACACAGTTGCTTATTTATTTAAAATAAAAGAAACGAAAAACATTATCAAAACAGGTCCAAAATCTACTAAAACCATGTCAAGCAAATTACTTATAGTATCAAAATGCAGAAATTTACCAGTCGAGAATCCAGTCAACTTGTGGCACTTGGTAAAAGATACATCGAAGTAGGCTACAAGAGCATGGATGTAATCATCGCGTTCTGCTACAAGCTTGAACGGAGCGGTAAAGGAAGCATCACCAGGGGCCATTTTGGATATATCCATTGTCTGAATGAGACCACCAAATCATGTTATCCATGATGACAACAACAGGGTCTAAGAGCAGGCAAATTAAAAGATACATATTATTTGTAGCATACATAATTACTCAATATTTATTCCATGGTCTAAATGTTCAAAACCAGGATGAGACTGCAGTCGTTGAAGAATCTTAAGGAAGTAAAGATCAAAGACAGAAATAGCTTTGAATGAGATTTAAAAAAAAATTGGGCTAATAATTGAATCTATTGAGTGCATCATGTGATGCAAGAAACGAAGAAACACTCATGTCACGGAAATTTTGAACATTTACTCAGTCTTTGGTCAAAGTGTTTAGTTTTCACCTTAAGTAGCTGACAATTTGTGACAATTTGATTCTGGTCAACAGTGTCCACCAAAGGCTCCACCAAGGCCTGCTTTTTGATGCAGCTCATGTCGAACCCATATACACTATTCCAAACTATTTTAGCAAGCAGATGAACAAGGAAACAACGTCAAAATAAATGCTACATATACATTTGAACAAATCAAATCATGTTTCTAGCAACACAAATGACTGCAAAGTGTACATGGATGGGTTAAATAAACATCTTAAAGAGATGAGAAACAACAATTAATAGAAGTGCCACATATAGATTAACTCACACTCAATCTTGTCTTCTTTATAATCTGCATCTTCAATGGCTGTTAAATATAGAGAAGCTTTGTCTGGTAATACAATACCATTGTCAACCTGCATTACAGAAACCAAAATAACATGTGTGAATATAAGGGACCAGCTGAACATCCCACATCTGGCTTGCCCCACCTCACTATCAATTATTTACCCTCGCATAAGAGAACGTACGAGTATCATTAAAGTGTTGCGAACGTACGAGTATCATTAAAGTGTTGCCTCACACAGAGATTCAAGTGTAGCATACAAAGCCACCTAACATAAAGCTAAAGAAAATGTATGCACATTTTAGTAACTAGAAAGTTGATTAAGGGAAGTGTCCATTTAGCTTTTAATACATTCTTCAAACAGATTACTAATGCTATAATATCAACAGAACCACAAAGAACTTACAAGCCACTTATCACGGGCATATAGGACTGTATTTAGCATATTCTCGAACAACAAGAAGTATCCCATCCATTCTGAAATAATTATGTCTACTCTGGCAACAGGAAGCTCGATTTCTTCAATCTTCCCTTTCAAAACAGTTATAACTGCCATAAACAAACGAAAATAAGTAAAATTAGAGAAGACAATTCCATGAGTTCACAAGATACAAGAGGAAAAGTAGTGAACAAGAGATCTAAGAAAAATACCATTAGAAAATCCGTTTGCTTCAACGATCTCTTTTGCCATGTCAGCCATATGGGAGCACTCAACCTGAATAGACAACTCCTTAGAAACAAAAACTAAAAGAATAAACCAAAGTAAAGGAAAAACAGCAGGCACATTTCCATTCCATAAGAATGCCCATACTTACAGCATAAACATGCGCTGCTCCTGCCTTGGCGCAAAATAGGGACAAAATGCCAGTTCCTGCTCCCACATCAAGAACTACTTTATTTTTGAATAAAAACTTATTTTGATAAATTACATTCTGATATGTCTTAGTTCTAACCGTATCCTTCAACATTTCCTGCAAAGATAAAACAGTGAAGCTAAATGCCTTACAAATTTGAGCAGTTGAATCAAACAATACAACATGATAATGAGTTTAGCTGTTCAGTCTCGAATCAATGTAGGACAACAAACTTACTTCGTGAATACCTGCACAAGCAAAACGAACAAATAAACAAAAAGAAATCAGCTTTCACTCTCAGCATAATATTTGAAGATGCATAACAAAAAGTGAACCAGCAGGTCATGATCATTCGCAAAGAAAATTCGAGAAAGTAAACCTAAATCGACAAGCATTTAAACCAATCCAAACTAATTAATAACCAACAGATGTGGTAAAGTTATAAGCTCGTCCCAATATTCCATAACGCAGTAATGATAAAACCCAAGTATAATGAAGTATTACCGAAGTGAGAGTAGGAATCGAAGTAATAATCAGCGCTAGTTTTATCATCTTTATCATTGAAGGACTGGCCGGGCTCGCACGCGGTGTCTTCAATGACTCTGTTGGAGTCGTCGGCGGCGTCGCACATGGACTCGTCGAAGTTGGAGCCCTCAGTGGTTTCTTCAACCTGAGCTTCGTCGTCGTCTTCAAAGCAAATCTTCGAACCTTGGGGCTGAGGCAAGCCGTTGAGGGCGGTTGAACTGTGATTGCCATTTTTCCGGCGACCCATAATGAATTGGTTGGAGAGTAAAAGTACGGAGGATTAGGGTTTCTAGTGGAGGGTTTTAGCGAAGTGCTTTGCTGTAGAGCTCGAACTCGGCGGCGAGTTTTTGAAGTGCTTTTAAAGTAGCGGACTTTGAAGCCAAGGTCTCCCATTTGGAAAATTTGGGGGAGGAAGATATTTTGCTTTTTTAAAAACAAAATAATAATAATAAATAATAATTAGAAAAAAAAAAAAAAAAAAGGATTTTTGGTACCTTAGATTTACCATTTAGAACTTTTAAGGCTTCCGGACTTAAATAATATAATAATAATAATTATAAAATAATTTTCATTTGCATTTTTGGTAAAAAATCTTTAAAATAAAAAACACACGTGTTTAACAATTATTTTAAACACAATTATTTTTTAAAAGTGTAAAGTTTGTTTAATTTGTTATATAATAGAAATGTTATTACTAATTTCAATTTAAATAAAAGAATTTGTCAATAAAGTTGATAGCCAGAGGTAGCTGGTGGTAGTGGGTACCGAAGTTTCTCATACAAATTAGGAGAATATTACCCAAAAATCATTTTTCTAAAAGTTGAAACTTATTTTCCAAATTTCACTTTAAGTGGTTGTTAAACATACAAATGTAGTATTGTTATTCCAAACTCTATGCAATATGGACACTTCAAAATACTCAAATTCTTTAAAAAAATGACTTATTTTTTAATTTAATCACTTAGAAAGGTATTCCAAATACACCCTTAGTTGATAAGGAGTCAATTTCCGTACTTTTAAATTTGTAACAATTTAGTCAATGGTGACAATTAAGTAACAATTTAATCATTGGATTTTATAATTTGTAACAATTGTCAATAAACTGATCCAAGATTATAATTTTTTTTTTTTTTTTTTATAAACTATAACTTATTACGTAATAAAAATTGATACTAAATTTTGATAAAAAATTTCACGGTAAGTGTTTGTTAAGCACACTGAATTGCTACAAATTTCAAAGAATATAAACTAATCTATTTGTTTAAAAAACCAAGCTGAAATTTGAAAACTAAAAAAAATAACTTTTAAAATTTGCTTTTATTTTTGAAATTCGACAAAGAATTCAATTATTGTACTTAGGCAAATCAATGTAAGAAATGAAGAGAAAATGTATAATTTTCAATAACAAAATGGTACCAGACAAGGCCGGAAGATTTCAATTGATTTTTTAAAAACATTTTAACCTTAATATTGTGCATCTCTCAACTCTCTCCATAAATGATCCCTACAGTAAAGATTTTTTATGAAATTTTTATAAAACCATAGAAATTAAATTCTCATAATAAATTATGAGATTAAAGTCTAACCATTTTTTTCAAATCATAGGAACCAAATTTACCATTTAATTTTTTTTTTTTAATAGAAAAAAGGTCATCCCTTATATACTTTCCAAGTATATTTATTTAAACACTAGCCGAAAATTTGAAACTAAAAGAAAAACAACTTTTTAAAAATTCATTTGTGTGACATTATGGAAAAATTCAGGTCCGAGTAAAAGGATGAAAAAAAACATGGTGAACAATCAACTTCTAATCTTCATAGTACTTTCTCTCTATTAAAAAAACATAATAAAAAATATATAAAAATAAAAAAATAAAAGATTATCAAATCTGAGCCGTTAATTCAATTGGTCTACAAACAAAAACAAAACCAATATTGTGAGTACATATTTTTTTTAGTTAAACATGTGAGATTAAAATTACAAATTACGAACCTTTTAACTTCTTGATCCATGATATATTAGAAATAAAATTTATGTCATATTCATTTAAAGTTAAAGCGAAACATATACTATTAAAGCAAAATTAATAGTGAAAATCTAGAGTCAAATAACCAGAATTTGTTCCATATATAATTATTATTTGAGATAATAGATGGTATTTATTTTAGAACCAAATTGAGGTCAGAGTTTATACTTTATTTTAGAAATTAGAACAGAAGAGCAGAACACGTAATTCAAGTGCACCTGATGCAGACAAATAACTCAGGCCCATTTGATTGCCATTTTCGGCGCAGCATTCCTTAATTATCGTGACGACCAACGACTAAACTACCTGGCCGCGACGGATTTTTTGACAATTGGCCATGGGGATCCTGCCATAACTGCCTCTATTTCCCATGTCTCTCGAGGACAATTGGTCATGTTTCTGCAGCCATTGGCAGTGACTAGCTGCATAACCCAAACAGAAGACTCATGTATGATTTTATGGTTAAACTTGAAGCCAATCCAACATATTAGTCTTCTGGAAAAATGAATCTCCAAAACCGATGCTAACAATGTTATGGGATGCTCGATTATCTCTACAAATGTAGCTATGTTAGGTTCTTTGACCATGGTTGTAGTTCATCATGTGTAATTTAGGCCTCTTACCTATATCTAGCAAATGACTGTGGTATACAATTTTTGTCGGTCACACATTGACACTGATCTAAACCTGATTTTTTAAATAACAAGATTGAATTGAATCTCCTATCAAACTAACAAGCTGACTGAAACGAAATCCTAAGATCACGTCTGGTAACCATTTGGTTTTTGAAAATTAAGCCTATAAACACCCTTTCCACTTCTAAATTTCTTGTTTTGTAATCTACTTCATGCCAATGTTTTCAAAAACCAAGCTAAGTTTTGAAAACTAAAAAAAAAAAACATTTTTAAAAACTCGTCTTTTTCTTGAAACTTGGCTAGAATTTAACTCTTTTACTTCAGAAAGATGTAAAACATTGTAAGAAATTTAGAGGAAATAGACTTAATTTTCAAAAAAACAAAAAAAACAAAAACCAAATGATTACCAAACGGAACCTAAACTAGTAAAATTTATCAAACCACGTTCATTATAGTTCAAACAAACCGAACTGACCCAATTCAAACAGTTTCAGCCAGAAGCTACCACCACATGATTGCAGGAAATTTGTTGCATCAAATTGTAATAATTAGAGGTTTGGGGAAAAAATGTGTAGCATACCAAATCACTTTCAATCCGAACACCGCCAAAGCCTCTAAATCTGTTCACTGCTTCTACGTTGAAAAACTTGGAGGTTTTACTATTCTCCAGGGCCGGATCTAGTAATGCATCAATGAAGTAGCATCCGGGCTCCACAGTGATGACCTGCAAATTAGCAATAAAATGAAGCTCTGCATCGTTTTTTCCCCCCTAAAATGCAAATTATGCGAGTGTAACACTTTTGAGACTGAACATTGACACATAATGATGTTACGTCTTCAACAACAAAATGTTCTATTGAGATATAATTCAAAAAGGGATTCTTTATTCCAGCACCTACTAGCAATTGATTAGAAG
Organism: Citrullus colocynthis; assembly: GCA_031780015.1. Lineage (NCBI taxonomy): Eukaryota > Viridiplantae > Streptophyta > Magnoliopsida > Cucurbitales > Cucurbitaceae > Citrullus > Citrullus colocynthis. The sequence goes on from QLSR01000224.1 coordinate 3,804,237, forward strand.
TGAACATAACGATATAGGAGAGAAGACAAGTAAAGGAAGCCATAGAGTATTGAATTAAGTAATATAGTGAAAAATATTGATAATATCCTCTCCCACTCCCAGAACCAAGTAAACCCCTTCAAAAGCAACACATATAATGCAACCTTAACGAGAAACAAAATCATAGTTGAGAAACGAATCGACAGTTTTAAAAACACAGACTGGTCAACTCACTGTCCTTTATTTTTCAACTTTTTATTATAATTATAATAGTTATTATTATTTTTGAAAACCCAAACCTGGAGATGGAGGGAGGGGAAAGAAAAGCCTAGTTCAACTTTTGGCTAGGACGCCTCCTCCTTTAAACTGGCTCTTAAATAAAGCACTCATTTCTATAATCTCTTCACTATCCCATTCCAAATACCATTATTAAATAAGTTATATAAATTTTAAACAACGTGTTGTTTTTGTATGTCAAGCTTAGCTCCAAGATACATGAATGCTATTAGGAAATAGTTAGAGAATCAAGGGCATATTAGCAATTAGTTAGAGAAGTTGTTACGGTAACTTGTTATAAATAGAGGGAGTGGGGAAAGGGAAAGAAAAGAAATATTTTGATGAGTGATTTAGGGCTTGACAGAAAGATGTCAAGATTGGTAGCTTGCTATAACTAACCATTCCTTCTTTAAGATCTCGAACTGTACGTAAAGCATTTAGCCCTGGTTCTTCCGGCCTCTCCAAACCCTGAAAAAACATGTCAAAATGGTATGAAGAGAATTTTTTGCAAGCCATTCAAACTTTTCTTTTTCCTATTTTCTATCTGCTCCTTTTAACCCATTTGTGTTTTCTTTTTCTTATGTATGTATTTGTTTGTGTGCGTATGCACACATGTGAAGGTGAGAGAAAGAAAATGAAGCAACTAATCATCCACTGGAACCTGCAAGTAACCACCAGGATCATGAGTATCGATACCAAGGAAATGCCCCAAACCATGTGGCATGAAAACAGCCCCAAGATGCTCGGCCATCATGTCCTTTACATCTCTACAAAAAAAAATATATGTATATCATAACATCCTCCACTGCAAGTAGAAAGCAGACTGCAAACAGAAAAAATACAAAAATATTGGGTCGGGGTGAGGTCAGGAGGAGAACGAACCCAACTAGTACAGAACCCTCGGTCAATGACTCAAGAATAGTCTTCTCCGCTAATCTGGTATTTGAAAAGATGTAAATAAGAAAGCATTTGTCCAACATTGACAAGATGTCCCAACCATAAATAAAAATATTGAGATGATAACAATTAAATGTTAAAAAAAGTCAATTTAATGACAGGCTAACAAAAACGCATACGCCAGAAAGTAAAATAACAATTAAAATGCAAGTAACAATTTTTTTCTAATTGCCATGTATGTTTACTTTCAACTTCCACACACCTCAACAAATCTCATAAAATCTCGTAGGATAATTATTTGACATTATAACATCTAGTTATTAAAAATAAAAATTAAATAAAATTAAAATTAAAACCTCAAAAGGCTTTTACTATCTTAATTAGTGAAGTCACTTTACCTTTTTCACATCATAATTACAACTAGGTCAACCCAGCAACAAATGTATGTAACTAATCTAAGGAATGAAAAAGCTAGACTAGAAATGGCATAACGGTGGGAAAAGTGGGCATGCAAATTATCACCATTCCAAATGACTGCTCTTGTCGTATTTATCACCTAACTGGCAACAAAAGTTTAATCACAGTGGAATTTTATCCTTCACGATGTGTAGACAAGCTAGATTTATGTATCCAAAATTCTCAGTAAGAAAACAGTCATCTAGATCTTTCACTGCCTAATGTAAATGAGTCGCACAAATTACCCCTCAAACTATCTTATATGCTCAAAAGAAAAACAAAGATAGGATCTCAATAAAGCCTACTTGTGCATTTCAACCCAGTTTATTCCAGGTTTCATAACTGATATAACAGCATCATGGGCCTTGAGGACAGCCTGCAACACATGGCAATAAATTAACATCCACAAGTCTAGAAGAGAAACTAGGAAAGGAAAGGAGGAAAAGAAAAAAGGTAACCAATCGTTATGCCAAGGATATGCTACTTAGAAGAAAAGTTGTGTATTGCATTACAAGAGGTACTTACATTATATATCAGCGACTGGTCACTTGTAAATTTACCATTCACCTGCAACAAGAATGAATATATTTTACGCAAATTCAAAATGTTTGATATAAACTAAAGGATGTAGGAAAACTGTATTTGGAGGCACAATAAAATGCTGCACTTGGAAACGTGGTTGCCTTATGGTCTTTTGTGTCTGAGCTAATAATCGAATTGGCTTAAATAGTCATGATCTTGCCACTATGTCAGTTGGATTCGTGAAAATCCCATGTGATTTTAAATCCTAATGAATTTCAAATGAATCTGTTTATCTTTTTTGAAATAAGAAACAAGAAATTTTCGTTGAAATAATGAAAAGAGACTAGTGCTCAATGAAATCACCAAGATAGAATTGAAGGTTCAGTTCCACTACTTTTTCTTTCCTCGCCCAAAATGTAGAAGTTTCTGATCTCTTCTTTTGAACCACTCCTGCGAAACCTCGGAGGAGTACATTATCTTTGACTTGCAATATTTCTCCTTCCTCATGATTTGGAAAAACTAATTTCTCAACTGTTAAGAGAAATTCAATTATCATTTCCTAGAACTAGAAAAAAAACCAACCTTCTTTTCAACACCATCAGGTACCCATAATTTCTTTCTACCTCCAAAAGGTAGCCAAAGTCCAAACTATACATTTGACTTTCCAACCTTGTAGAACTCCAAACTTGGCCAAACGAAGAGTCCCAAAAACATCCCTGACTTGCTTACGAAAAGATGTGTGCACTTGATTTTGCAACAGTTCAATCAAAGAATTTTTCCGCCAAATCAAATGAGAAAAAGAGAGGAACTTAAGCATGTTCTTCACATCTTCAACAAAATCCATGACATTTTCATACCAGATGCAGAAATAAAGGTTATGAATACAATAGCTCATCATCTCCATGGAAATAGGAGAGACTTTGGCAGTAGCAACTGTGACTGACGGTTGAGCAAAATGAGGTGGAGAAAGAGGATGACTAGGCAAAGGAAGAGAAGTGGAAGAAGGGAAAATAAAGACAAAAAAGTCACGGGGGTAGACGGAGGTGGAACAGAAAGGGTTGGTCGAAGGGACATAGTAGAAGGGTGGCTAGGGTTTAGAAAAGAAAAGTTGGGCCAGCATTCAATGGTTGGAAACGACGGAAAGAGAAGGTTAAATCCACTGGTGAGCAGTAGAAGATTGTAGAGAACAATGGTCAAGTCAGTGGAAAAGCAGAGCCGGACAGAGGAGTGGCTGGACCTAGGGTTTAGAGAAGAAAAGTGGGAAAGAGAAAGGACTGGTGTGCGACAGACGTAAAACGATGGTGAACGGAGACTGAATGTGGCGAAGGGTGGCAGTCGGAAGTGGTCATTTGCAGCCGTCTGAGGCTAGGTGGTGGGGTGGTTAGGGTTTTGGACAGGGAAGGGTCAAATGAATTCCTTTATCTGTTATCCATTAAAACAAAATAACTTGAAACCAGTTTCAAATTTTAATTTCTTTTACAAAAATTTCAAACTAACATGGTTGGATTTTTCAAGATTTCAAAATAAAGGATCTAAAAGTTTTTCAAATCACATAATTTAAAATAATTTCCTATGCTTTAGTTCCAATAGAAGCATAAAGTGAAGAAATTTACAACTTCACTTAGAATGAAACAGCATAAAGTAAATGCCACCCACAGGGAATGAACAAGTAATGTCAGATCCATAGAACTGGTATTCTGCTCCCATATCAAACAAAGCCATATCACCATCTTCCAACGTCTGCATTAAAATAGATAAAATTTCAACTTGGTATGCTTCACAAAAAATTCAGTGAGAAAGTTAGGATTATTAGTGTCTACTTGGACTTAAACAGAATATACATATTTTAATAGGAAACAAACATTGATCAAATAAAATTACAAAATTAGGACTACAACTGAATACTAATATCAAAGGACAAAATTATTTTAATTCAACATACTCTGTCGTTTGGCGCTGCTGCATGTCCATAGTGAAGAACAGCACTGCAACATAGAATATCATTGGTAAGTAAGCATCACTCTCAACAATACAAAAATTTAGTTTTCAGAAATAAACAAATTGAATGACTTCATCCACAGTCCAGAACCACCGTTTGGCTTACCCTCCCCGAAAGATACATAAATAAGTCCGGTGACAAAGTCATCCAGCCAACATCAAGTAGCGGCACTAAAAGCTTAAATGACCCCAAGACAGTTTGGAAAAACAGGTAGATGACTTTTAGCAGACTTGCCTATTATCTCCAGTAGCACATATGCAGGTGTACGAGCAGTGCCTACATCCACCATACATGTAAGTGTGGTGAAGAAATAAGCTTTCCAGTTGATATTCCTTCATGCCCACCTTGATATTTCTCATAACCTGGAACAAATGCATGCTTGATCTTTCATGTAATCAACAAACCTCTTACAACTTCCACTCGTCCATATAAATATAGACATTAATATAAAAGCATAGGCTTAGCACTTAAATGCAAATATTCAAGTCATGGAAATCTATCATGGAAGTGGTTACCTTTTCTATTTGAAAAGAGGCATTACCTGAACATGAGCTTCTGAGCTAATATCGTTGGCAAATTGAATAAGAGCAAGCTCCAGCTCCGATTTCAAGACACGACATTCGGTCAAAATAGGATGCAAGGTATTCATATCAGTTTCAAACGTATCGATCCCCTGAACGAATAAAAATGAAAAGAAGAAAGTCTAAATATGCTCAAAGATCAAAGTTTGAAGTCTAATACTAGTTACAGCAATAAGGGGTCGACTGATGATGTTGCTTTCTTTTTCTTTTTCTTTTTTTGGATAGGAAATTAAAAAATAAAAAAAATAAAAAAAAGGGAGAAATTTCTATCCAACGGGTTGCCCAAGTTGATAGTGCTTTTAATTTCTCATTCTTTTTTAATAAAAAATAAAAAAGAATCATGTAATTATTATAGTTTTTTACTCTATTTTCTGTCCAAAGAGAAAGAGATATACATTTTATGTTGTCTACTCTTTTTCATTATCTATTATTTCAAAATAAAATAAAATAAACTCTTTTTAAATTGACCATAATATTATGTGCTTTTTACCTCGTGGTATTGAATATGCATTTCTTCAGTTAAAATAGGAAAATAAAACAATGTCACTGACTCACTACTATTTTCTACTTCTAGAACTGAAATAAGGAATCCACAAGATTGCTTTCTTTTTGCCAACATTTTGCACATAGTATTGCAACAGATCAAAAAATGGTAAACAAAAAACTAGAAAACACAGTTAAACACCACTATTTTCCAAAAGCAAAACACATAATATAAGCATAATGAATGGGCCTTGCAAAACTAGTGGCCCATTCCAAGATCGAGATGCAGCAAATGCAGTTGCCTCTAATGATAAACTCCAATGGAACCAAAAGTCTTACTTTAAGATTTTAACATATATATTGGATAAAGCATAATTCGTGGAAAAAGAACCTCAAAATTTGCTGGCACTGCAAAATTGTTGCTATCAGTATTCAACCCATGTAACAGGAATAGTAATGGTTTCTCCAATTCCTGGTATTGTTTGTGCAAAACGGCTGCAATTTCATCGGTATAGTATGCCATGCTGACATCATATTTTTCCTACAAAAGATATTCAGTAAAATAAGCTCATAAACACAACAATGCACCAAGTGTTGGTTACCATAGACCACCTTGAAATATGACAAAGGCTTTATTTCTCCCGACCAGACAGCATAATCAGGAGGTAGCTTTGGAGCGAACAGAAATGACTTTCCACTGGCAATGTCCTATACAATTTCCGTAATACAAGACAGTAGTGTGAATATGCGGTTGAAATACACGGAAAAGGAATGACTTCATTTTCATTAATGGATGTGTCAAAACTGCTATACGGGCAGCTAGACAATTAAACCTAACACAGTATCAAAGTTGAAAGAACACAATCTAAGCAAACAATGATAAAATAAATAATTAATTACTCAGTAGTAATGTACAAATGCCAAAATGAGCATGGCGAAGTAATTAACTTACAATAGCGCCATAAAATCCAGGCTCTATGACTCCAAACAGATAAGCAAAATAACTCTCTTGCCTACAAATAAAACCAACCATTGATTAAAAGTCGTCAAGCTAACTGTACTCATTACTGAAAAGCAAAAGAATTTGAAATCGATGTAATATCAGTATTATCGAATCACGTAATATCAGTATTAACGAATCACTTTCGATAGCCTTCTGGCAGTGGCACGGCACACAATTCAATAATTCCGAGAGAGATATATCTAAGACAAGTAGTTCTAGACCATTTGCAAAGCCGCGACGAAAGAATGACAGAGCTTAGAGCATAAATTGAGACAATATTAAAAAACTGATTACAACGAATATAATCAAGTACCTGAAGAGTTCGAGGTGATCCGTATCGTAGCGCGTTCGCTCATCGCCTCCCTAAAAATTCGACACAATCGAAGAAATGGAGTAAGGATAATTACAGAAGTCACGAACAAGATGATACAAAATCGACTCGGATGGTGAGTTGCAGAGAGGTTTACCTGAAGCAACACGATGCCTTCGAGAGGACGAGCGGAGTCGGCAAGGTGTTGGCGAAAGGAGTTGAGCAACTTTTCTCTATTGGTGACGTAAAGCTCCACCGGCACCGGCGGAGGAGTAAGAAGCGAAGGCGAAGCCATGGGAGTGGCTTCAATAATCAACAGTTCGGTAAGTCAAAGTAACGTCGATACTGAGGAAAATGAATCGGCATATCCACAAGATTACTGTAGCCAACGAGGAATCAGAGCGATATTGTTCATTCATTCGGCTTCGGGATTGCGTTTGCAAGTGCGAAGGATTACGGAGAATCTTAACCACCTTTGACCTTTGTTTTTTCTGGGAGCGAATAGAACTAGGGAAGAAACATCTTGGGAAGAAGTTCAGCTCACTTTGTGAGGATCTCTTTTTAGGAAAATAAATTAGATGTCCAATATCTTGAGATTACCCTGATTGGATTGTTTTGTAAGAATATTTTTGTGGAGAATATTTTGATAATTGTGTTTGTTACGTAGGAGTTCTCGAAAATGTATTAAATTTACACAATATTTCAAGAATGTCTTTACAACTATTAATGCCCTTATAACTATTTATTGATTTATAATTAATTTGATATAATTTGAATATTGGTTTTTATCGATTTGAATTTCTTTTTAAATTGATACATTTTATATTATTTTTATCGACAAAATAAAAGATCATAATATAATTTTTTCATAAAATAAATATTAATTTGAATTTGAATATCTTGTTAAAAAAACAATAAGAATTACGATATATAGAAAAATATATATAAGGTATATGGTTAATAATATTTATTTTAATTATATAATACAAATGAAGATTATGTATATGTAATATGTCTTTTCAAGAAAAATGACAAAAAAGTAAGATGGGGATGTCCTCCGTGAGGGCGTCCTAAGAAACAAACATGGTAATCTAAAGATTGAGCAAACATTTTACTTTATTTAGGATGCCCGAAAATCTCTAGATGTCAGGACGTTTTAATGCTGCAAAACATATAACACCTAAGAGTTTATCTATAGGGGTTTGACAAATAGATGACCCATAAATGGGAGAGAAGATGAACACTACTTAAAGTTTGAATGAAATTACCAAAATAAACTCGTGCATGCGAGAAAACTCATCTCCCTGTCACTTTCTTCTTTTTATCACTTGCTTTCCCTTATCAGGCCGCTTCCTCTCTCGCCCGTTTCACTTTGACTCTCGCTCTCACTTTGGTCAAAGAGAAGCTATCGCTCTTGTCTTTTGTTCTCTTGCACATTGTTGGTTGGAGTGCAAGGGGGAGTTGGTCACTCATTATTGGTCAGAGCTATAGGGTTGAGGAGAAGAATAACTCTGTCAAAGAAGAAGGAAATCGTGCCGAAAGAATGAAGGGGGAAAAAGGAAAGGGCAAACTTATAACTTCACTTATCTGTGACATTAACAAAAGATCATTATTTAAAAAAAAAAAAAAATAGTTATTTGTCATTTTGGGCATTTAAAAATGATTATTCCTCATCTACAATCTATGATATAGTATACATAAAAGTGGCCATAGGAAGAAACTTTTGCTTCCCATTTTTGCCCTTTTTAAATTTGATTTCCATTTAAACTAATTTGGTTTTCGTGGAATTTTCTTTTTAAACTTATTTTTTCATAGTATAATTAATTATGGTTTGATTGTAGGAAAATTATTGTAAATAAAAAATACATCAAACTATTTATACAAAAAAATTTATTATTTATCAAGTATATTGCTGAAGCGATAGTAAATTATAAACAGAAATTTTTTTTTATATTTATAAATAATGCTTATTTTATTATATTTGAAAAATGGCTATTAAATTTTCATTGTTCCCAAGTTATGTTCTTCTCGCAACGAACCTTAATTGTTAAAAAGAAAAGAAAAAAAATCCTTAAACGCCTCCCACTATTCTCTCCATCTCATTTCAAATAACAATTTAAGTTTTTTTTCTTTTTTTTTTCTCTCTCTCTCTTTTTTTTCTTTTAGGTTCCTTCTATATTTATTTCGAAGAATATTTTGAGGTTTTTTTTCTCTTTATTTTTATGTTATCTTATTTTTTTGTGTTAATTTTTTAAATTATAATGCATGTCACTAATCATTTTAATTTTTAAAGCAGTGTTGTTTAGTAACTTTCAAACTAGCTATGAGAAGTAAATCTATTTTTTAAAGTATTATTTTGCATACACCATAATTCTTCACCTTCTTTATACTTTTAGCAAAATTATATCATAAAAGGTAAAATATGATAAAACTCTTAAGTAAAATATGGTAAAATATGAAAAACAAATTAAGTAAAATATTTTAGAAATAGAAAAATAACAATGACAAGGATTATTGAGAAAAACAATTATGACTCTGAGATTTTAAGGTTTTGAAAATTTTATTTTTATTTTTTATTTTATTATTATTATTATTATTATTTTTTGCCATCTACAAAAAGATAGTCGTGTCTTTATGATATAATAATCTAACATACTAAGTATTTTCAACAAATAATTGTAAATTTGATATGAACTATCAATATTTTAAATACACTCAACCTTATACTCATAAGTTGTCAAATAAAGTTACATAACTTGACATCTCATTTAAATTTTAAAAATTTATTCTAATACATACAACTCTGCACCCCAAAAACAAACCCACTAACTCTACATTCGATGCACCCTAAACACAAACTTTATGGAACTTCAAATAGATACTTATTAAATAACTCAACTCTACATCCCAAAAAATCCTTAACAATGGTTCAACAAACCTACCACTAATGGATAATGGCATTGGGTAACACATTTAGTGTTTCTAATTAAATATATATATCAACATTTGTAAAAAAAAATGCAAATATAACAAAATCTATCAATGATAAACCCTATCGTTAATAGACTCCCATTAGCAATACATTGTAACATTGATAGACTCCAAGCGTTGAATTTGAATTTTGCGATATCTGCAAATTCTTTTGGGCTAAACACATATAACCTAATTAAGTAGGGTTAATAACAAAATTGTCTTAAACTTCGTATTATTTTCATGAATAGCCTAATGAAATGAAATATTACACAAAAATATGACTCAAATGTCCATATCACTATCCACGAATTTTAAAAATTTTGAAAAATAATAATAAGAAAAAATAGAAATAAGAAAACACATATGGAAAAAAAATATACCATATTCACTTGCATTAAATGTTTTTTTTTTCAAAATTGTTTTATTTCCAAACCAAATCTTTGAAAAAATGTATCATACTTATACGCATTAAATAATAATTTTTTTTTTCAAATTCACACGTGAAAGTCACGTTGGTTATAATACATAGTATATATAGAGTTTATTTGTATATTCTATTTTCAATTTCAAATATATGTGTATTTATTTCATATAATCTAAGGATGTCATCTATCTTAATATAATTTTCATGTGTATATATGACAAAGTATGTGGAATATATATATCTTAATAGAAACGAGACTAAAACTATAATATGCAATATATACTTTATAACCACCTTAAATTTGTACTTATACATTTGGAATCAACCTCATATATATAGATGAGAATAATTACAACCATAATTTTGCATTAAATACAATATCTACTGAAATATGAAAGTAAAAATTCAAGATTGGTAAAATGGAAAATTTGTGACAAATTTGAACTAATTAGAAAAAAAAATATCCTTGGAAAAAGAAAAACTCTTTAAATCAATATCTGAAATCAGTAAAAAAAAAAAAGACTTTTAAATATTTTAATTATAAAATAATAAAAAAAAAAAATATCCTTGGAAAAAGAAAAACTCTTTAAATCAATATCTGAAATCAGTAAAAAAAAAAAAAGACTTTTAAATATTTTAATTATAAAATCATACGAAATTCAAATATGAGAGAGATTCTTTTTAATAATTATAAAATAACACAAACTAAATATGAGATAATGCACCAAAGGTTAAATTGTCCCAAAATTATGCAAAAATCTAGTTTTAGAATATAATTAAAGTTCAAGACATTTGTAAATAAGTAGGTTAATTTCCTAAATCTTTCAATTCCTTTTATATTGTGATATATCTACTAATACTTTGGACTCGATTGCTATATTTGCAATATGAGCCTTCAAATTCTAATAACATTACTATACCTACAAATATAATAGATTTTGAACCCTCCACCAAATCATCAAATAATAAGATTTTGAAGAGAAGAATGGTCTAACATAAGGTGGCCCAACATTAATTAAGAAACATTCCAATGGAATAACACAATAATGTAGAGAATGCACTTTGATGATATCTAAGCACAAAGACCAACAATATTGCCAGAGGCAACCCAAACCAACTACACATCAAAATACATCACTACCCAAATGTTAAGAATACACGAACATGCGAAAAGGCTAGCCCACAATAATAGGAGCCCAATTACAAGGACTCCGGCTATACAAAATAGAGCCTATAGGATAGTTGCAAAAGTCTTTGAAATCAAAGTTAAGAGGGAAATATGAAATCTCATAAGGGACCACACTTCACTAGGATCCTTATCAAATCCCCTTAAGCACACGATTATTCTATTTCCCCAAAGATCCCAAGCAATGGCACAAATCCCAGTGAGCCATAAAAACCAAACTTTCTCATGAAAGGATGGGTGAAGGAAAATTTCAGTCCAACAAGTTCATAGAAAAATATAACATATCAATGTGAATTAACATGCCACTTAAATCTAATATTTTACTAGTGCAAAAAGAAAGATATAATTAACATCCAGTGGCAGAAATAACATCCCAATAAATTTAAACTAAAAAACTTGGAGGAAACCTATAATCCAGGAGGGGCCTACCAGAATATATCAAAAATAAACCCAAAAGTTTCAAGGAAAGATGTTACAGCCTCACCAAATGCAATGTTTGCTTTCGAGTTTCAAACTCTCTTAAGTTATAAGTCGATCATAAAAATAAAAAAATAGTAAAATAATATGTTGATTGTAAATGAGATGACAGTTAGGTGACACCAGTCACCAAATACAATAGTAGATATTATTAAGAAAAATTTCATTTTCAATTCAAAAAAGTGACCGAGACAATTTTAGCATAAAAATTTTTATTTCATCCCACGGAATCTTAAACTTGAATAAGTGGTGACTTTTTTTCCCTTAATCTCAGTTAATTTTGTGGGAAGGTTAGAGTACTTTCATAGTTGAGTTTGGAAAGATTGTTGGCTTTTCATATGTGGTTAATTGTTGGTTTTTGGGAGATTTTCTAATTAAGTTTTGAGGGGTATTTGAGATCTCGGTCATCACTTATTCAAGTTTACAATTCAATCAGATATTAGATAAAATTAAAATTGACATACTTGTGAAAACTTAGGCATAATATGAAAGGTAAACCTGGAAGAACAAAGCCCTGGGATGAAATAGTAATAGATACCAAGCACCTGCACAGAAAGCATGATTCTCAATATCTAGTGATATTCAATGCTTCTATTTCAAGGGTTACAGATTCTGAACAGCAGTATCAGCCTTAATTAAAATAAATAAATAAAGGATCCCTATAAGCCAGCCCAACCATGCAGAGTGATTTTCTATAAGAGGTATTCTCGATTACCTTAATCATTGGGTAAATCATTTTAATGAGTAAAACTTTACATTTTCTAATTTTTATAATTTCAATGATTCTGAAAGTCTATCGCTATAGACAAGACAACCTCCAAGTTATGTAGACAGATGTTTAAGTCCTCACTCGGATTTGCAAGTTTTTAGAATATCACCTATATAAGATTGCATCCATTTTATACACAACCAGGTAATGAAAATTTTATGAAAATTTATCCCCCGCCTCTCACACTTGGGTTTAAATCCTAAAGATGATGAAAATTTTATGATAAATTGCACATATTTCATGCCTAAAAAAGTCAAAGTTTCCTTCATTTCAAATGAATTGAGGGATGAGCATTACAGGCCTACAAGATACTAGGCCTGTAATGCTCATCCCTCAATTCATTTGAAACAAAGGAAACTGACTTTTTTAGGCATGAAATATGTGCAATTTATCATAAACTTTGTATTTCGCCTCTCTATTTTTTTTTTTTTTTTGAAACAGGAAACGGGAAGATTTGGAGAATAACAGTCAAAGTTACAAATCTCCACCAAAGAAAAGAAGAAGAACCGGCGAAATACAATGGAAACATAAACCAAACAAAATACCAAAATAAAGGCCAGACTCTACGCATAAGAAAACTAAAAATGGAGACACAAGGAAAACTAGAGAACAAGGATCTTCCAAACCAACAAAATAAGAACCTTGCAGGCTTCAAAAGGTGCTTTAATCGATTCGCTTTGGACAACAAAATGACATTCAAAAGGTGCTTTAATTGATTCGCTTCGTATGACAAAAAACACCGAAAAAGATCTTCACAACAACTTAAACAAGAAGAGCTACCTTATTTTTTCCAGTTCTCCTTCTCTCTACTTGTAACCAACTCCTCTAGCTAATTACTAATATACCCTTAATATCCTCCCCAACTCAAATATCATTCCTCCACTAATTTCCTTGCTCAATAATCTTCTAGACCTATCAGTAGAAAATTCTCAGTTTTCTGGAATGACATGATGGTACCTTTCAATTGGTTGGCAGGTGGCCCTCCTTAATGGATCCTTTCGTTCTTCTCAATCTCATCCTTGAATTGTTGCTTCTACATTCTCCGCCACATGTCCAAAAATTTGTAAAACTCAAAATCATTTAACGATGAATCTCCGTATTTAAACAAGCTATAAAAAATTATTATTTAAAAAAATTCTCAACAACCAAATGGAAGTGATTCACAATTGTCTTAACTTTCCTCACACATTGAAAACATTACTAGACTTCTTATGGCAATATCAAATTTGATTTCATAATCAACTTTTCCTATAGTTCTTCACTCGAGCACATGATCTCTAATGTCAATTCCTCATTGCATCCTTCAAAAGGAAAATCATCAGTGATTCTAGGAAAATATTTGTGTCCTATATTAATAGTTCATCCACTTTCTTGGCACCTCAATCATTATCTTGAGTCCAAATAATCTGTGCCCACTTCTCAAAACCATAACTCTTTAGACTAAACCATACAAGAGGTCCAATGATCCAATTCTTTACCCAAAAATTCTATCATCTTAAGAGTGTCTTTCTTCCTCTCTTCAGATACATAACCGTAAAAACTCAACAAATTGAAAACAAACTATCTAAATTAAAAAATAACCTATTATCTAGTATTTTATGGCTTCCATCGTTAAAATTCTGTCCCTCCATTGCTTCTTTTAGGCTTATGTTTTTCCCCAATACTTGGCAAAAAAAAACTAGTAAAATTGAAAATCATATACGGATAGCTCTCCATTTTGGGGGGAAAAAATTGAAGATCATATACGGATAGCTCTCCATTTTGGGGGAAAAAACTGTGTCGAATAAAAATCCTACTCTACAACAACAAATGGGAGTGGTTCAGCAATGTCTCCAGTTTCTCCAAAATGTAGAATATTTTCATACATCTTATTCCCACACTTCTCCGAGAATTCTTCCGTTCTAATTTTTAACATTTCTCTTCGAATACACAGATGCATCTTCCTAACATACATAATCATTACCAACAAATCCAAAACCCAAAATTCTCTTATCCTAACTGATCTTCCTTCCACCTATCATAAATAATCAAATACCAACAGATCTCCAACTTGAACACATTTTGAGTCCAAAAACAACCCACAACTGTGAAACACGAATGGTATCTTATTTATGTCATCTTAAACCACAATTAACTTTTCAAAGAATATTTCACTTTTCTATTTTAATTGTCTATTCTACAGAACCACACTCTCTATGTCTATTTCAATGAATTACTCCTCCACCGGCACCAGATCTCACCTGTCTTTTCCTTTCTTCGATACATATTTTCTACTATTATCTTCTCATGTCAGACACCGTGACAAATCGTCAATAATTCTAAAAATTATCTTAATTTGTCCATTTTCTTAACTCTTCCTCCAAGTATCTACTCTTCCATCCAAAGAATTGTTAGACTTCAATAAAAAGTTGATGTTCAATCTCATACTTTAATAAAAACAATTCTATCAATTATTTCATTTTGTGTTGATATTTTCATTGTATTTATTGTGGAATATTACTGTAGTTATTTTTACCTTATTGTATATTTATTTCCTTATTTGTAATAGGTGTTTCTTTTATTTAAGAAAACCATTTTTTTCAAAGATAAATAAGAGAAAAAAGATACTTTTAGCATGGTAATTAGGGTAACCAAAAAACCCTAATTTTCTGAAAAAACTAAAAAACCCTAGATCTGCTACTTGTCTGCAGCCGCTCATTCACTGCCGCCGTTGTCGGTCAGTTGAACCCCCTAGACGTCGCGCCCTCGCCGCCGGACACAGCTGCTCGTGAAATTGATTCCAAGCCGTCACTTCTCACGCAAGCTATTCCCGCCAATTGCAAGGTTACGATTTGTTAGGGTTCCGATGCCATTTGCAAGCTGATCTGCCGACCGACCGTTTCTCATCCTAACTTATCTTCATCTTTCACCTCACAAATATAACCAGTACTATCACATCCATAATCAAAGATTCCCTTACCCTAACTTATCTTCCATCCTCATGACATACAAAATCAAATACAAACAATCTCCAATTTGAACAAATTTCAAGTCCTATAAAAACCGACAACTATGAAACCCTAATGGTGTCCTTACCTTTCCAAACATACCCTACGAAATTTCCAAACTTCTTTACTTCATTTTATTACACAATGAACTTCTAGAAGAATACTTCACTTTTTGATTTTAATATCTATTGCAATGAATTACTCCCTCCATACACCACACTACATGTGTGCTTTCCCTTTTTCAACATATAATCTCTAATGTTATCTTCTCATACCAATCATCTTAACAAATCTTCAACAACTCTAAGAAATATCTTTATTTGTCCATTTTATTAACTTTTAATCCAATTTTATACTCTTACATCCAAATAATGGTTAGACCTCTTCAATCAAAAAGTTGAAGTCTAGTCTCATACTTTAATCCAAAATATCTTATCCTAACTTGACTTCTTTCCCCCTAACAAATATAATCAAATATGAACAAGAATATCCAATTTGAACAAAATTTGAGGCCAACAAAAACCCTCAACTATGAGCCCCGAATGGTGTCCCGTACATTTTCATGCATATCCAAAAAAGTTCAAAAGTTATTCATGTCAATCTTATTTCACAATGACAGTTCCAAAGAATACTTCACGGTTTGATTATGATGTCTATTTATGACTCATCCATCCACCATACTTCATGTGTCATTTCCGTTCTTTAGTACATATTCTCTAATTTTATTTTCTCATATCAAACACCATGACAAATCGTCTACAATTCTAACAAGTATCTTAATGTGTCCATTTTCTTAATTCTTCATCCAATTTTCAACTCTTTTCATCCAAAGAATAGCTAGACTCTTCAATCAAAAACATTGAAGCCTAATCTCATACTTCAAATCAAAATTCTCACATCCTACTTATCTTCCTTCCTCGTAACGAATCCAAAATCCACAATCTCTTATCCTAACGTATCTTCCTTTCTCCTAACATACACAATAAAATAGCAACCAATCTCCAATTTGAACAATCTTTGAGTCCAAAAAAAGGTGTCCTTACCTTTCCATGCATCATAACTTAAAAAATTTCCAAACTCATTTACTTCGTCTTACTACACAATGATCTTTCCAAAGAATATTTCACTTTTCAATTTTGTTGTCTATTCCAATGAATTACTCCTCCATCCACCACACTCTATACGTCTTTTCCCTTTTCTAGGGCATGATTCTAATTTTATCTTCTCATATCAAACACCATGTCAAATCATTGACAATTCTAGGAAGTATCTTAATTTGTCCATTTTCTCAACTCTTCATCCAAAGAATGGCTAGACTTCTCAAATCAAAAACTTGAAGTCCAATCTCATACTTTAATCCAAAATTCTTTTATCCTCACTTATGTTTCTTCCTTCTAACATATAAATAACCATCACCAATGCATCCAAAATCCAAAATCTATCCTCCCCATTTATGTTCCTTCCTCCTTACAAACAAAATCAAATACCAACAAATGTTCAATTTGAACAAACTTTGAGTCCAACAAAAACCCACAACTAAAAACCCAAATGTTATCCTATTTATGTCATCTTATTCCACACTGAACTTTTCAAAGAATTCTTCACTTTAAAACTTTGATACCTATTCATTACTCCTCCATGTGTCTTTTCCCTTCTTCACATAATCTCTAATGTTATCTTCTCATATCAAATGTCATGGCAAATCGTCGGCAATTCTAAGTATCTTTATTTGTCAATCTTTTCGACTCATCATCTAAAGAATGGCTAGACCTCTTCAATCAAAAAGTTGAAGTTCAATCTCATACCTTAATCGAAAATTCTCTTATCTTGACAATTTTCTTGCCTCCTAACATACATAATCAAATACCAACAAATCTCCAATTTGAACGAACTTCCACTCCTACAAAAACCCATAACTATGAAAAACTTGAATGGTGTCCTTACCTTTCCATGCATACCCTAGAAAATATTAAACTTTTTTAATGTCATCTTATTCCAAATAATAAACTTTTCGAAGAATACTTCAATTTTCGATTTTGATGTCTATTGTACTAAATTATTCTTCCATCCACCACACTCCCTATGTCTTTTCTCTTCTTCAATACACCATGTTTAATGTTATCTTCTCATTTTCCAAACACCACGACAAATTTTTGGCAATTTTAAAAAGAATATTGATATACCCATTTTATTAACTCTTCATCAGTTTTCTACTCTTTCCACTAATGAATGGCTAAACCTCTTAAATGAGAAAGTTGAAGTCAATCTCATACTTCAATTCAAAATTCTCTTATTTTCTTCCTTTCTCCTATCAAACTTTCATTTCCAATGAATTCAAAATCCTCTTATGTTGACTTATTCCTCCTTCATCCTGACATACACAATCAAATCCAATGAATCTCCAATTTGAACAAACTTCCAGTCCAAGAAAATCCCATGAGTTTGAAATCCGAATGGTGTTTGTACCTTTTTCATGCCCTAGAAAATTTTCAAACTTATTTTGTGTCATGATATTCCACACTATTTTTTTTTAAAGAATACTTCACTCCTCCATCTACCACACTCCATTTGTCTATTCCCTTCTTTAGCACATAATCTCTAATGGTATCTTCTCATATCAAAACATCAAGACAAATCGTAGGCAATTGTAAAATGTATCTTTAATTTGTTCATTTTCTTAATTCTTCAATTAAAAAAATGGCTAGACCTCTTCAATCAAAAAGTGGAACGCCAATGTAATACTTTAACCCAAAATTCTCTTATCCCAACATCTTCCTTAATCCTAACATACATAACCACTACCAATGAATCCAAAATGTAAATTTCTCTTATCCTAACTCATCTTCCTTCCTCCTGCATACATAATTAAATACCAAGAAATCTCCAATTTGTTGAAGAAACTTCAAGGCCACGAAAAACCCACAACTATGAAACTTGAATGATGTCCTTACCTTTCCATATATACCTTGGAAAATTTTTGAATTTATCTATATCTTTCTTATTCCACAGGCAACTTTTCAAAGAATACTTACCACCAAACTACATGTGTCTTTTCCCTTATTCAGTACATAGTCTCTAATGTTATCTACTAATATCAAATACCATGGCAAATTGTTGGCAATTCTAAGAAGTATCTTAATTTGTCCATTTTCTAACTCTTCATCCAATTTTCTGCTCTTCCATCTAAAGAATGGAGACCTCCTCAATCAAAAAGTTGAAGTCCAATTTCGTACTTTAATCCAAAATTCTCGTCCTAACTTATTTTCCTTCTAACATACATACCATTTCCTTACAAACGAATCCAAAATCCAAAATTATCTTACCCTAACTTATCTTCCTTCCTCTTAACCTACATAATCAAATAATAATGAATATTCTAATGAATTACTCCATCCACCACACTTCATATTTCTTTTTCCTTCTTCAGTATATAATCTCTAATGTTAACTTCTCACATCATAACCAAGGCAAATCCTCAGCAATTTTAAGAAACTTCTTTAACTTATTAGTTTTCTAACTCTTCATCTAATTTTCTACTATTTCATCCAAAGATGTCTGTACCTCTCCAATCAAAAATTTGAAGTACAATCTCATACGTTAATATAAAATTCTCTTACCCTTCCTCCTAACATACATTACCATTAAACTCAAAAAATCCAAAACCTTTTCTGTAAGTACTGTTTGCAATTCAACTTTGCTCTAGAGCCAATTACCCAAGTACTTTTATTCAAGTGCTTCTTTTATTTAAAATTCTTTGAGACCTTCCGTGATCCCTCCAAATTATTACTTTTAGACTTATAAGTTTGTCCACCTATTATCCTTAAGAAATATGTAAAATCCATTTTCTCAACTCTTCATCCAATTTTCTACTCTTTCTTCCAAATAATGGCTAGACCTCTTCAATCAAAAAGTTGAAGTTCAATCTCATACTAATTCTCATATCCTATGTATCTTCATTTGTCCATTTTATGAACTCTTCAACCAATTTTTTACTTTCTAATCCTAAGAATGGCTAGACCTCTTCAATTAAAAAGTTGAAGTTCAATCTCATACCTTAATCCAAAATTCTTTTATCCTAACTTACCGTCCTTCATCCTAGCAAACATAACCATCTCACTAATGAATCCAAAATTAGAAATTTCTTTCATCCTAACTTATCTTCCTTTCACATGACATGCATAATCAAAATACAAACAAATCCCAATTTGAACAAACTCGAAGTCCAAGAGAAACCCACATCTATGAAACCCAAATGGTGTCCTTAGCTTTTCCAACATAGCCTAGAAGATTTCAAGGCTTACTTATGTCAAAACTTATTCCATAATAAACATTTAAAAGAATACTCCGTAAATCTATTTTAATGTCTAATCCAAAGAATTACTCCTCCATCTACAAAACCTCACGTGTCTTTTCACTTCTTCAATACATAAATTCTACTGTTTTCTTCTCATATCAAACATGATGGCAAGTTTGTTGCAATTGTAAGAAGTATTTCAATTGGTTCATTTTCTTAACCCTTCATCCAATTTCTTAATCTTTCGACCAAAGTAAGGGACGAATAAACTTATTCCATGACGAGTTTTTAAGAGAATACTTCACTTTTTGATTTTGAGGTCTATTCCAATGAATTACTCCTCCATCCTACAACCATCATCTATATTTTCCCTTCTTCAATGCATAATCTCTAATGTTGTCTTCCCATATCAAACATCATGGCAAGTCGTTGAGAAGTATCTTTATTTGTAGATTTTCTCAACTCTTAATCCAATTTTCTTCTCAAATCAAACATCATGGCAAGTTTGTTGACAATTCTAAGAAGTATTTTTTTTGTTCATTTTCTTAACCCTTTATCCAATTCCCTAATCTTCTGACCAAAGTAGGGGAGAAATAAACTTATTCCATGATGAGTTATTAAGAGAATGCTTCACTTATCGATTTTGATGTCTATTCCAATGAATTACTCCTCCATCGTCCAAACATCATATACATTTTCCCTTCTTCAATGCATAATCACTCATGTTATCTTCTCATATCAAACATCTCGGCAAGTCGGTGAGAAATATCTTGATTTGTCCATTTTCTTAACTCTTAATGTAATTTTCTACTCTTTCATCCGATAAATATTTAGACCTCTCTTTAGTCAAAAAGTTGAAGTCCAATCACATACTTCCATCCAAAATTCTCTTAACCTAACTTATCTTCCTTCCACCTCACATATAAATCCAATACCAACAAATTAAAAACAAAAATTCTCTTACCCCAACTTATCTTCCTTCCCCTAACATACATAATCAAATATCAACCAATCACTAATTTGAACAAGCTTTACTTCCAACAACAACCCACATCAGTGATACCCGAAAGGTATCCTTACCTTTTCGAGCATAGCCTAGAAAATTTCCAATCCTTGTGTCAAAACTTATTCCTTAATAAACATTTCAAAGAATACTTCGTTTGTTGATTTTGATGTCTAACCCAATGAATTGCTCCACCATCTACAACACCTCATATGTCTTTTCACTTCTTCAATACATAAACTCTAATGTTATCTTCTCACATCCAACATCATGGCAAGTCGTGGAGAAGTATCTTGATTTGTCCATTATCTAAACTCTTAATCCAATTTTCTAATCTTTCATCTAGGAAACGTTTATACCTCTCTTTAGTGAAAAAGTTGCAGTCCAATCACATACTTCGATCCAAAATTCCCTTAAACTAACTTATCTTCATTCCACCTCACATATAAATCCAATACCAACAAATCCAAAATCCAAAATTTTCTCTTACCCTAACTTATCTTCCTTCCACTGGCATAGATAATCAAATACCAGACAATCACTAACTTTAAAAAACTTCAGGTCCAAGTCAAACCCATTTCAATGATACTCGAAAGGTGTCCTTACCTCTTCAAGCATAGCCTAGAAAATTTCCAATCTTACTTGTGTCAAAACTTATTCCTTAATAAACATTTCAAAAAATACTTCATTTTCGATTTTGATGTCTAATCCAATAAATTGCTCCACCTCATGTGTCTTTTCACTTCTTCAATACATAAACTCTAATGTTATCTTCTCACATCCAACATCATGGCAAGTCGTTGAGAATTATCTTTGTTTGTCCATTTTCATAACTCTTAATCCAATTTTCTACTCTTTCATCCAAGAAATGTTTATTTATACCTCTCTTTAGTCAAAAAGATGAAGTCCAAGCACATTCTTCAATTAAAAATTTTTCTCTTACCCCAACTTATCTTCCTTCCTCTAACATAGATAATCAAATCCAACCAATCACTAATTTGAACAAACTAGACTTCCAACAATAACCCACATCAGTGATACCCGAAAGGTGTCCTTACCTTTCCGAGCATAGCCTAGAAAATTTCCAATCTAACTTGTGTCAAAACTTATTCCTTAATAAACATTTCAAAAATACTTCGTTTTCAATTTTGATGTCTAATCCAATGAATTGCTCCACTATCGACAACACCTTCTTCAATACATAAGCTCTAATATTATCTTCTCATATCAACATCATGTCCATTTTCTAAACTCTTAATCGAGTTTTCTACTCTTTCATCCAGGAAATGTTTATACCTTTCTTTAATCATAAAGTTGCAGTTCAATCACATACTTCGAACAAAAATTCTCTTAACCTAACTTATCTTCCTTCCACCTCACATATAATCCAATACCAACAGATCCAAAATATCAAAATTTTCTCTTACTCTAACTTAACTTCCTTCCACCGACATAGATAATCAAATACAAGCCCGATCACTAATTTGAAAAAAACTTCAAGTCCAAGAAAACAATGAAACCCGAAAGGTGTCAACTTTTCGAGCATAGCCTATAAAATTTCCAATTTTACTTGTATCAAAACTTATTCCTTAATAAACATTTGAACGAATACTTCGTTTTCGATTTTGATGTCTAATCCAATGAATTGCTCCACCATCTACAACACCTCATGTGTCATTTTACTTCTTCAATACATGAACTCTAATCTAATCTTCTCATATCCAATATCATAGCAAGTCGTTGAGAAGTATCTTGATTTGTCCATTTTCTAAATCCAATTTACTACTCTTTCATCCAGGAAATGTTTATACCTCTCTTAAACATACTTCCATCCAAAATTCTCTTAAACTAACTTATCTTCCTTCCACCTCAAATATAAATCTAATACAACAAATCCAACATCAAAATTTTATCTTACCCTCACTTATCTTCCTTCCTCTAACATAGATAATCAAATACCATCCAATCACTAATTTGAACAAACTTCAAGTCCAAGAACAACACACATTAGTGATACCCGAAAGGTGTCCTTACCTTTCCGAGCATAGCCTAGAAAATAGCCAATCTTACTTGTGTCAAAACTTATTCCTTAATAAACATTTCAAAGAATACTTCATTTTCCGATTTTGATGTCTAATCCAAAGAATTGCTCCACCTCATGTGTCTTAGCACTTCTTCAATACATAAACTCTAATGTTATCTTCTCATATCCAACATCATGGCAAGTCTTTGAGAAGTATCTTGATTTGTCCATTTTCTTAACTCTTAATCCAATTTTCTACTTTTTCATTCAAGAAATGTTTATTTATACCTCTCTTTAGTAAAAAACTTGAAGTCCAATCACATACTTCAATTCAAAATTCTCTTTTAACCTAACTTATCTTTCCTTCCACCTCACATGTAAATCCAATACTAACGAATCAAAATCCAAAATTTTCTCTTAGTACAACTTATTTTCCTTCCTCTAACATAGATAATCAAATACCGGCTGATCACTAATTTGAACAAACTTTAAGTCCAAGAAAAACCCACATCAGTGAAACACGAAAGCTGTCCTTACCTTTTCAAGCATAGCCTAGAAAATTTCCAATTTTACTTGTGTCAAAACTTATTCCTTGATAGGCATTTCAAAGAATACTTCGTTTACGATTTGATGTCTAATCCAATGAATTGCTCTACCATCTACAACACCTCATGTGTCTTTCACTTTTCAATACATAACTCTAATGTTATCTTCTCATATCCAACATAATGGCAAGTCGTTCAAAAGTATCTTGATTTGTCCATTTTCTAAACTCTTAATCCAATTTTCTACTCTTTCATCCAGGAAATGTTCATACCTCTCTTTAGTCAAAAAGTTGAAGTCCAATCATATACTTCCATCCAAAATTCTTTTAACCAAACTTATCTTCCTTCCACCTCACATATAAATCCAATACCAACAAATCTAAAATCCAAAATTTTCTCTTACCCTAACTTATCTTCTTTCCTCTAACATAGATAATCAAATACCAGCCAAACACTAATTGAACAAACTTCAACTCTAAGAAAGACCCACATCAGTGAAACCCGAAAGGTGCCCTTACCTTTTCGAGCATAACCTAGAAAATATCCAATCTTACTTGTGTCAGAACTTATTCCTTAATAAACATTACAAAGAATACTTCGTTTTTCAATTTTGATGTCTAATCCAATGAATTGCTCCACTTCATGTGTCTTAGTACTTCATCAATACATAAGCTCTAATGTTATCTTCTCATATCCAACATCATGGCATATTGTTGAGATGTATCTTGATTTGTCCATTTTCTTAACTCTTAATCCAGTTTTCTACTCTTTCATCCAGGAAATGTTTATTTATACCTCTCTTTAATCATAAAGTTGTAGTCCAATCACATACTTCCATCCAAAATTTTCTTAACATAACTTATCTTCCTTCCACCTCACATATAAATCCAAAATCAAAATTTTCTCTTACCCTCACTTATCTTCCTTCCTCTAACATAGATAATCAAATACCAACCAATCGCTAATTTAAACAAACTTCAAGTCCAAGAATATCAGTGAAACTCGAAAGGTGTCCTTACCTTTTCGAGCATAGCCTAGAAAATATCCAATCTTAATTGTGTCAAAACTTATTCCTTCATAAATATTTCAAAGAATATTTCGTTTTCGATTTTGATGTCCATTCCAATGAATTGCTCCACCTCATCTGTCTTTTCACTTCTTCAATACCTAAACTCTAATGTTATTGTCTCATATCCAACATCATGGCATGTC
Source organism: Citrullus colocynthis (assembly GCA_031780015.1). Lineage (NCBI taxonomy): Eukaryota > Viridiplantae > Streptophyta > Magnoliopsida > Cucurbitales > Cucurbitaceae > Citrullus > Citrullus colocynthis. Next base: position 3,828,636 of record QLSR01000224.1, read on the forward strand.
GTTGAGAATTATCTTGATTTGTCCATTTTCTTAACTCTTAATCCAATTTTCTACTCTTTCATCCAAGAAATGTTTATTTATACCTCTCTTTAGTCAAAAAGTTGAAGTCCAAGCACATACTTCAATTGAAAATTCTCTTAACCTAACTTATCTTCCTTCCACCTCACATATCAATCCAATACCAATGAATCCAAAATCCAAAATTTTCTCTTAGTTCAACTTATCTTCCTTCCCCTAACATAGATAATCAAATATCGGCCGATCACTATTTTGAACAAACTTCAATTCCAAGAGAAACCCACATCAGTGAAGCCCGAGAGGTGTCCTTACCTTTTCGAGCATAACCTAGAAAATTTCCAATCTTACTTGTATCAAAACTTATTCCTTAATAAACATTTCAAAGAATACTTCGTTTTCGATTTTGATGTCTAATCCAATGAATTGCTCCACCATCTACAACATCTCATGTGTCTTTTCACTTCTTCAATACATAAACTCTAATGTTATCTTCTCATATCCAACATCATGGCAAGTCATTGAGATGTATCTTGATTTGTCCATTTTCTTAACTCTTAATCCAATTTTCTACTCCTTCATCCGAGAAATGTTTATACCTCTCCTTATTCAAAAAGTTGAAGTCCAAACACATACTCCAATTAAAAATTCCCTTAACCTAACTTATCTCCCTTCCACCTCACATATAAATCCAATACCAACAAATCCAAAATCCAAAATTTTCTCTTAGTCTAACTTATTGTCCTTCTTGTAACATAGATAATTAAATACCGGCCGATCACTAATTTGAACAAACTTCAAGTTCAAGAAAAACCCACATCAGTGAAACCCGAAAAGTGTCCTTACCTTTTCCAAAATAGCCTTGAAAATTTCCAATCCTTCTTGTGTCAAAACTTATTCCTTAATAAACATTTCAAACAATACTTTGTTTTCGATTTTGATGTCTAATCCAATGAATAGCTCCACCTCATGCGTCTTAACACTTCTTCAATACATCAACTCTAATGTTATCTTCCCATATCCAACATCATGCCAAGTCATTGAGATGTATCTTGATTTGGCCATTTTCTTAACTCTTAATCCAATTTTCTACTCCTTCATCCAAAAAATGTTTATTTATACCTCTCTTTAGTCAAAAAGTTGAATTCCAAGCACATACTTCAATTCAAAATTCTCTTAACGTAACATATCTTCCTTCCACCTCACATATAAATCCAATACCAACGAAACAGAAATCCAAAATTTTCTCTTAGTCTAACTTATCTCCCTTCCTCTAACATAGCTAATCAAATACCGGCTGATCACTAATTTTAACAACTTCAAGTCCAAGAAACACCCACATGAAACTTGTAAGGTGTTCTTACCTTTTCGAGCATAGCCTAGAAAATATCCAATCTTACTTGTGTCAAAACTTATTCCATAATAAACATTTTAAAGAATACTTCGTTTTTCGATTTTGATGTCTAATCCAATGAATTGCTCCACCATCTACAACACCTGATGTGTCTTTTTACTTCTTCAATACATAAACTCTAATATTATCTTCTCATATCCAACATCATGGCGAGTCATTAATAAGTTTATTGATTTGTCCATATTCTTAACTCTTAATCCAATTTTCAACTCTTTCATCCAAGAAATGTTTATTTATACCCTCTTTAGTCAAAAAGTTGAAGTCCAAGCACATAATTCAATTCAAAATTCTCTTAACCTAATTTACCTTCCTACTACCTCACATATAAATCCAAAAGTCTAACTTATCTCCCTTCCTCTAACAACCTCACATATAAATCCAAAAGTCTAACTTATCTCCCTTCCTCTAACAACCTCACATATAAATCCAAAAGTCTAACTTATCTCCCTTCCTCTAACATAGATAATCATATACAAGCCGTTCACTAATTTGAACAACTTCAAGTCCAAGAAAAACCCACATCAGTGAAACTCGAAAGGTGCCCTTACCTTTTTTAGCATAGACTAGAAAATTTCCAATCAATCTTGATTTGTCCATTTTCTTAACTCTTAATCCAATTTTCTACATTTTCATCCACGAAATGTTTATTTATAGCTTTAGTCAAAAAGTTGAAGTCCAAGCACATACTTCAATTCAAAATTCTCTTAACCTAACTTATCTTCCTTCCACCTCACATATAAATCCCATAACAACGAATCAGAAATCCAAAATTTTCTCATAGTCCAACTTATCTTCCTTCCTGTAACATAGCTAATCAAATACCGGCCGATCACTAATTTGAACAAACTTCAAATCCAAGAAAAACCGACATCAGTGAAACCCGAAAGGTGTCCTTACCTTTTTAAGCATAGCCTAGAAAATTTCCAATCTTACTTGTGTCAAAACTTATCCCTTAAAAAACATTTCAAAGAATAGTCCGTTTTCGATTTTGATGTCTAATCCAATGAATTGCTCTGCCATCTACAACACCTCATATGTCTTTTCACTTTTCTATACATAACTCTAATGTTATCTTCTCATATCCAACATCATGGCAACTCGTTGAGAAGTATCTTGATTTGTCCATTTTCTAAACTCTTAATCCAATATACTACTCTTTCATCCAGGAAATGTTTATACCTCTCTTTACCAATTAGTCAAAGTCCAATCACATACTTAAATCCCAAATTCTCTTAACCTAACTTATCTTCCTTCCACCTCACATATAAATCCAATACCAACAAATCCAAAATCAAAAATTTTCTCTTACCCTCACTTATCTTCCCTCCACTAACATAGATAATCAAATACCAACCAATCACTAATTTAAACAAATTTCAAGTCCAAGAACAACCCACACTAGTGAAACCCGAAAGGTGTCCTTACCTTTTCGAGCATAGCCTAGAAAATATCCAATCTTACTGGTGGCAAAACTTATTCCTTGGTAAACATTTCAAAGAATACTTCGTTTTTCTATTTTGATGTCTAATCCAATGCATTGCTCCACCATCCACAACACCTCATCTGTCTTTTCACTTCTTCAATACATAAACTCTAATGTTATCTTCTCATATCAAAAAAGTATCTTGATTTGTCCATTTTCTAATGTCTTAATCCAATTTTCTACTCTTTCACTCAGGAAATGTTTATACCTCTCTTTAGTCAAAAAGTTGAAGTCCAATCACATACTTCAATCCAAAATTCTCTTAACCTAACTCTTATCTTCCTTCCACCTCACTTATAAATCCAATACAAACAAATCCAAAATCCAAAATTTTCTCCGACCCTAACTTATCTTCCTTCCTCTAACGTAGATAATCAAATATCAGTCCATCACTAAATTGAACAAACTTCAAGTCCAAGAAAGACCCACATTTGTGAAACCCGGAAGGTGTCCTTACCTTTTCGAGCATAGCCTAGAAAATATCCAATCTTACTGGTGTCAAAACTTATACCTTAGTAAACATTTCAAAGAATACTTCGTTTTTCATTTTTGATGTCTAATCCAATGAATTGCTCCACCTCATGTGTCTTTGTACTTCTTCAATACATAAACTCAAATGCTATCTTCTCATATCCAACATCATGGCCAGTCATTGAGATGTATCTTGATTTGACTATTTTCTTAACTCTTAATCCAATTTTCTACTCTTTCATCCAAGAAATGTTTATACCTCTCCTTAGTCAAAAAGTTGAAGTCCAAGCACATACTTCAAGTCAAAATTCCCTTAACCTAACTTATCTTCCTTCCACCTCACATATAAATCCAATACCAACAAATCCAAAATCCAAAATTCTCTCTAAGTCTAACTTATCGTCCTTCCTCTAACATAGATAATAAAATACCGGCCAATCACTAATTTGAACAAACTTCAAGTTCGAGAAAAACCCACATCATTGAAACTCGAAAGGTGTCCTTACCCTTTCGAGCATAGCCTAGAAAATACCCAATCTTACTGGTGTCAAAACTTATTCCTTAGTAAACATTTCAAAGAATACTTCGTTTTTCTATTTTGATGTCTAATCCAATGAATTGCTCCACCATCTACAACACCTCATCTGTCTTTTCACTTCTTCAATACATAAACTCTAATGTTATCTTCTCATATCCAAAATCATGGCTAGTCGTTGAGAAATATCCTGATTTGACCATTTTCTTAACACTTAATCTAATTTTCTACTCTTTCATCCAAGAAATGTTTGTACCTATCATTAGTCAAAAAGTTGAAGTCCAGTCACATACTTCATTCCAAAATTCTCTTAACATAGCTTATCTTCCTTCCACCTCACATATAAATCCAATACCAACAAATCCAAAATCCAAAATTTTTTCTCACCCTAACTTATCCTCCTTCATCTAACATATACCCGCTAATCACTAATTTGAGCAAACTTCAAGTCCAACAAAGACCCACATTTGTGAAACCCGGAAGGTGTCCTTACCTTTTCGAGCATAGCCTAGAAAATACCCAATCTTACTGGTGTCAAAACTTATTCCTTAGTAAACATTTCAAAGAATACTTCGTTTTTCTATTTTGATGTCTAATCCAATGAATTGCTCCACCATCTACAACACCTCATCTGTCTTTTCACTTCTTCAATACATAAACTCTAATGTTATCTTCTCATATCCAAAATCATGGCTAGTCGTTGAGAAATATCCTGATTTGACCATTTTCTTAACACTTAATCTAATTTTCTACTCTTTCATCCAAGAAATGTTTGTACCTATCATTAGTCAAAAAGTTGAAGTCCAGTCACATACTTCATTCCAAAATTCTCTTAACATAGCTTATCTTCCTTCCACCTCACATATAAATCCAATACCAACAAATCCAAAATCCAAAATTTTTTCTCACCCTAACTTATCGTCCTTTATCTAACATATACCCGCTAATCACTAATTTGAGCAAACTTCAAGTCCAACAAAGACCCACATTTGTGAAACCCGGAAGGTGTCCTTACCCTTTCGAGCATAGCCTAGAAAATACCCAATCTTACTGGTGTCAAAACTTATTCCTTAGTAAACATTTCAAAGAATACTTCGTTTTTCTATTTTGATGTCTAATCCAATGAATTGCTCCACCATCTACAACACCTCATCTGTCTTTTCACTTCTTCAATACATAAACTCTAATGTTATCTTCTCATATCCAAAATCATGGCTAGTCGTTGAGAAATATCCTGATTTGACCATTTTCTTAACACTTAATCTAATTTTCTACTCTTTCATCCAAGAAATGTTTGTACCTATCATTAGTCAAAAAGTTGAAGTCCAGTCACATACTTCATTCCAAAATTCTTTTAACATAGCTTATCTTCCTTCCACCTCACATATAAATCCAATACCAACAAATCCAAAATCCAAAATTTTCTCCGACCCTAACTTATCTTCCTTCCTCTAACATATACCCGCTAATCACTAATTTGAGCAAACTTCAAGTCCAACATAGACCCACATTTGTGAAACCCGGAAGGTGTCCTTACCTTTTCCAGCATAGCCTAGAAAATACCCAATCTTACTGGTGTCAAAACTTATTCCTTAGTAAACATTTCAAAGAATACTTCGTTTTTCTATTTTGATGTCTAATCCAATGAATTGCTCCACCATCTACAACACCTCATCTGTCTTTTCACTTCTTCAATACATAAACTCTAATGTTATCTTCTCACATCCAAAATCATGGCTAGTCGTTGAGAAATATCCTGATTTGACCATTTTCTTAACACTTAATCTAATTTTCTACTCTTTCATCCAAGAAATGTTTGTACCTATCTTTAGTCAAAAAGTTGAAGTCCAGTCACATACTTCATTCCAAAATTCTCTTAACATAGCTTATCTTCCTTCCACCTCACATATAAATCCAATACCAACAAATCCAAAATCCAAAATTTTTTCTCACCCTAACTTATCGTCCTTCATCTAACATATACCCGCTAATCACTAATTTGAGCAAACTTCAAGTCCAACAAAGACCCACATTTGTGAAACCCGGAAGGTGTCCTTACCCTTTCGAGCATAGCCTAGAAAATACCCAATCTTACCGGTGTCAAAACTTATTCCTTAGTAAACATTTCAAAGAATACTTCGTTTTTCTATTTTGATGTCTAATCCAATGAATTGCTCCACCATCTACAACACCTCATCTGTCTTTTCACTTCTTCAATACATAAACTCTAATGTTATCTTCTCATATCCAAAATCATGGCTAGTCGTTGAGAAATATCCTGATTTGACCATTTTCTTAACACTTAATCTAATTTTCTACTCTTTCATCCAAGAAATGTTTGTACCTATCATTAGTCAAAAAGTTGAAGTCCAGTCACATACTTCATTCCAAAATTCTCTTAACATAGCTTATCTTCCTTCCACCTCACATATAAATCCAATATCAACAAATCCAAAATCCAAAATTTTTTCTCACCCTAACTTATCCTCCTTCATCTAACATATACCCGCTAATCACTAATTTGAACAAACCACAAGTCCAAGAAAGACCCACATTTGTGAAACCCGGAAGGTGCCCTTACCTTTTCGAGCATAGCCTAGAAAATATCCAATCTTACTGGTGTCAAAACTTATTCCTTAGTAAACATTTCAAAGAATACTTCGTTTTTCTATTTTGATGTCTAATCCAATGAATTGCTCCACCATCTACAACACCTCATCTGTCTTTTCACTTCTTCAATACTTAAACTCTAATGTTATCTTCTCATATCCAAGAGGCATGGCTAGTCGTTGAGAAATATCCTGATTTGACCATTGTCTTAACACTTAATCTAATTTTCTACTCTTTCATCCAAGAAATGTTTGTACCTATCTTTAGTCAAAAAGTTGAAGTCCAGTCACATACTTCATTCCAAAATTCTCTTAACATAGCTTATCTTCCTTCCACCTCACATATAATTCCAATACCAACAAATCCAAAATCCAAATTTTTTCTCACCCTAACTTATCCTCCTTCATCTAACATATACCCGCTAATCACTAATTTGAACAAACTTCAAGTCCAACAAAGACCCACATTTGTGAAACCCGGAAGGTGTCCTTACCTTTTCGAGCATAGCCTAGAAAATACCCAATCTTACTGGTGTCAAAACTTATTCCTTAGTAAACATTTCAAAGAATACTTCGTTTTTCTATTTTGATGTCTAATCCAATGAATTGCTCCACCATCTACAACACCTCATCTGTCTTTTCACTTCTTCAATACATAAACTCTAATGTTATCTTCTCATATCCAAAATCCTGGCTAGTCGTTGAGAAATATCCTGATTTGACCATTTTCTTAACACTTAATCTAATTGTCAACTCTTTCATCCAAGAAATGTTTGTACCTATCTTTAGTCAAAAAGTTGAAGTCCAGTCACATACTTCATTCCAAAATTCTCTTAACATAGCTTATCTTCCTTCCACCTCACATATAATTCCACTACCAACAAATCCAAAATCCAAAATTTTTTCTCACCCTAACTTATCCTCCTTCATCTAACATATACCCGCTAATCACTAATTTGAGCAAACTTCAAGTCCAACAAAGACCCACATTTGTGAAACCCGGAAGGTGTCCTTACCTTTTCCAGCATAGCCTAGAAAATACCCAATCTTACTGGTGTCAAAACTTATTCCTTAGTAAACATTTCAAAGAATACTTCGTTTTTCTATTTTGATGTCTAATCCAATGAATTGCTCCACCATCTACAACACCTCATCTGTCTTTTCACTTCTTCAATACATAAACTCTAATGTTATCTTCTCATATCCAAAAATCATGGCTAGTCGTTGAGAAATATCCTGATTTGACCATTTTCTTAACACTTAATCTAATTGTCAACTCTTTCATCCAAGAAATGTTTGTACCTATCTTTAGTCAAAAAGTTGAAGTCCAGTCACATACTTCATTCCAAAATTCTCTTAACATAGCTTATCTTCCTTCCACCTCACATATAAATCCAATACCAACAAATCCAAAATCCATAATTTTTTCTCACCCTAACTTATCCTCCTTCATCTAACATATACCCGCTAATCACTAATTTGAGCAAACTTCAAGTCCAACAAAGACCCACATTTGTGAAACCCGGAAGGTGTCCTTACCTTTTCGAGCATAGCCTAGAAAATACCCAATCTTACTGGTGTCAAAACTTATTCCTTAGTAAACATTTCAAAGAATACTTCGTTTTTCTATTTTGATGTCTAATCCAATGAATTGCTCCACCATCTACAACACCTCATCTGTCTTTTCACTTCTTCAATACATAAACTCTAATGTTATCTTCTCATATCCAAAATCATGGCTAGTCGTTGAGAAATATCCTGATTTGACCATTTTCTTAACACTTAATCTAATTTTCTACTCTTTCATCCAAGAAATGTTTGTACCTATCTTTAGTCAAAAAGTTGAAGTCCAGTCACATACTTCATTCCAAAATTCTCTTAACATAGCTTATCTTCCTTCCACCTCACATATAAATCCAATACCAACAAATCCAAAATCCAAAATTTTTTCTCACCCTAACTTATCCTCCTTCATCTAACATATACCCGCTAATCACTAATTTGAGCAAACTTCAAGTCCAACAAAGACCCACATTTGTGAAACCCGGAAGGTGTCCTTACCTTTTCGAGCATAGCCTAGAAAATACCCAATCTTACTGGTGTCAAAACTTATTCCTTGGTAAACATTTCAAAGAATACTTGGTTTTTTTATTTTGATCCCTTCACTTACTCCTCTTAGACTTATAAGTTTCTCCACTAATCATTGTGCTATTTTATGGGGTTTTGCGGTGAAGTAAACAATAGGATGATAGATGGATTTGGAGATCTTGAGTTAGGTGTGACCTTATTAAATATCACGTTTCTGAATGGAAAGTGTGTAAAGGTTTTAAAAGGTTTTTTTAATCACCCTTTACGCCTTGTTTTGCTTTATTAGATCCCCTTTTAAGGTTAATAATATCACCTGTTTATGAGAGCCTTTATGTCTTATTTGCCTTTATGTCTTATTTTGCTTTACTAGAGGCCCTTGTAAGGTTAATTAATTGAGCTCCTTTTGTGGTAGGTGTTTTTTTTATTCCCTTGTATTCTTTCATCTAATCTCAATGAAAGTTTGGCTTTTCCTAAAAAGAAAATTAGAATTCAATGCTCCATTCCTAACAACCTAAAACAATTAAGTATATAATTTCATTCCTTGCTCAACCCACTCTAGTTTAACCATTCATTACAATCAGTTATCGTGTTTCAATACTCTTGAAACATAAACATGATGTCGATAGCATAAAAAACATAGAAAGAAAACAAAGATATTATAAAAATTAAACATTTATAAAAGACTAAAAACAATTACGAAAACAACTAAACATTTATTAGGGAGTAGGGAACCTAACCTTATTGGGACTACAACAGTGCCAACAATGTATTCCAATGAGAAGTAGTTTGTACATACGGTGGTAAGATTTTCTTACATGATGGAGTGTTGACAGTAGCAACGAGATGCTGGTTTCCTTGCTTGATGACCCCAAACTTTATATCTCCATTTCCATCTGTAATTTCACAACACAGTTACTAATCAAAATCTTCTCCATGAGCAAAGTGAATGTGAGAATAACAATGTGATAGCAAAGAGATCTGGATAATCTGACATCATAGAAAATGAACATCAACAGTTTCTAAATTTGACCAATAAATAGAACTGATTTTAGCTTGTTTCTTTTTAGGAATTAACTTGTCTTTAGATCATGAACCTTGTATACCCAAAACAATAGGTGTGAGAGAACAATCTGAAATAATATTTTCCTGGTCCAAGTTTGAGCACCAAAAATCAATTTTGAAAATTCTGCATCAAAAAATTAAATCAAAGTCAAGGCATTCTAGTGTCTAACCATCCCATCTAGTTAATTTCACCGATTTAATATTTCAAGAGGATCTTAACATTCTTTTTTCCTATGACATTAAAATGACAAAGTTTGTGAAACCAATGGCTTACCTTTATGTATTGTGTTGCTCCACATCATGCTCCCCCAACTGTTACCCATAAACTCCACATGAACCAGACCATCCTACATGATATTACCAAAGAAAAAATAATTACGCTTCAATGTAGAAGAATCGTTAAGTCAGACAAGGAATTAATAGTTAAAGTACCTTCAGTTTCAATAAATCGATTGCGGCTATTATTCTGCCTTGTGCTCAACTCAGTCTCGTAAATTGATCCAGGGGTAGGCACTAGTATACCTTTCATATCGATCGTGGTCAAAACCTAGAGGAAAGTTAGCAAGAGCAAGTTCAGAACAATAATGCTCATTCTTCGATACCCCAATTGCTGAAAAACTAAATGATCCAATATAACAAACCCCATCAATCAAAAAATATAGTTGGTTTGAGAATCATAAAATTAAGGCAACGAACCAAGGGAAAACCCTAATTCTCCGTAATCGAAACGAAGGGGGGGAAATCCCTAATCGGAAAAGCCGTCGCACCCTTAAATTTTCATATCAGAAAAGAACAATCGAAGACCTAAAACTAAAAGGATGAAAGAGATTTGCATTACCTCTTACCATCAACGAGAGAAGCTTCTGTGAGAATGTTTGAGAATGGACTGAAGAAGAGAGTAGAGACTGAGTGAGGGAGAAGATATATAAGGAAACGAACGCCGGGCGGAAAATAGGCGGTTACAGTTTGACCGCGCCTTTGACCGTGGAAGAGACCAACGGCTACTTAATTTAATGGTTGATTTCATAGATTCCGTAATTTTAGGGATTTTTCAGATTTACTGATAATATTTTGTTTTTTACTTTTTAAAAGCCAAAATTAATAAATCATGTACACAAACAACAATTGAAGTCTTCCCATCTTTTTTTTCATTTTTTTACATAGTTCACAACAATTGAAGTTTAGTCTATTTGAAAAAACAATTAAACTTTCATAAAGGGTATAAAACTTTGTATCGTTGTATTAAAAAAAAAAAATTTATTGAGATCAAATTAACAGTTTTAACCAAAAAAAAAAAAAAAAAAAAAAAAAAAAAAAAAAAAAAATAAAAATTTTAAACAAAAAAAAAAAAAAAAAAAAAAACTAATAAATTTTAACTTATATTGAAAAATTAACAATTGATTGTACTCGATTAAAAAATAACCCGGTGAAGGAGCTAAAGATGATTCATAGTGAAGCAAAGAAACAAGCTTACCATTTTTGTACCTGTAATTTTCGTCATTGCCTGTGCGAAGTAAACATTTGGCTCATGAAGTGGCTCAGTAGGGGTTATGAATAAAAGTTTTGTTGATTTAGTTGAAGAAATTTCATAGAAAAATTGGAAAACCTATGCACACGATCAAAAATTTGTCACCCAAGGTCCTTTTTTATATTGAATCTGATGGTAAATTCATAACTAAACATGTGAATTTTTCTTCATGGACCCACCCCTAATGGAGCAGGAAATGGAGGAGAGAATAGGGAAAGAAAATTCTCCACAAGCTAAACATGAACAGGACGAGGAAAAGTATTCCCCATCCCCGTTCTTCAAAAAATATATATACTTTTTCCATGTCTTCTTCTAATTCTTTCTGCCCTTCTTTCTTTGATTTTTGTTCTTTATTTCTTAATTAATTTATTAATATATATTTATAGTTTTGAAAATATTTTTTTAATTTGGAAGCATTATAAATATTATGAACAAAAGAGATGTTTACGCTTAGTGTTCTAAAAAACAAATGTCTTGTCCCTTATTATCTCATGTGTCTTAATGCATATAATCTATATGTCTTATGGCTACAAATGCTTAGTGTCTAAGTGGTACCACATCGTGGTTGCCAAATTGTCTATAAATAGTGAGTTCTTTTGAGGGTGCATATTGGTGGAAAATTAAATAGAGATTTTCATATTTTTCCTATTTTCTATAATTTCAATTTTTGCTTTATATTATATCATATTTATTTATTTTATATGTTATAATTTTTTGATATTCATATTTCGTTGTAACTCGCTCTCAATAGAATAGTATTTTTATTCAAAATTGGGCTATTGGCCCATTGGTTAGTGTGTTTCCCACCTCCTTGAATTGTATGGTATTGATGGCTAGAGTACAGTCCATTAACCCTCAATTTATGCAAATTGCTTTTTTTTTCTGCATTTTTTTTAGACTTTTATCATTAAATAATAATTAAGGTGAAAATAACCTTTTTGTCTCAAAAGTTACATTTTAATACTTATAGTTCGCAAAATTATACTAAATAATTTCTAAGTTAATTTGCCGTTTAGTTGATAATGAAAAAAATGATGTGACATTGATATGATAAATTTTAAATTAGGTAAAAATTAAATATATTGTAGGTCATGGATAAAAACCGAACATCATATATGCATATATGCAGTGACGAGTATTCTCAATTTTATGAGAACAATTTCAATATTGTTGCATAACCAATTACTTTCTTCCTTCTGGAAGTCTACGTTATGAGACAAATTTTTTTAATAATATTTTTTCTATCATACTTTCAAAAAATAATATGAGATAAAAAAAAATTATACACGTGCTTTTAAAGTTTAAAGTACAAACTTTATGTTAGTTAAAATATGTTTATTTTGACCTTAATTTTATTATCTTATTTTAAAAAAAAAAATATATGGAGGAAACATATTTTGTGAGCTTTCATACAAATTAATTTTAACTTCTTTTGTTTCTCTTTTTCTATTTCTCTTTCTCTCAACTTTTGTCATGCATATTCTTTAACTCATGGTTGTGTCTGCCACTTTATTTATTTATTTATTTTAAAGGAAGTTGACTCTTTTTTGGGATATTCCTTTTGAGCTTAATTTTCTAGCTCAAGGTGATGAAGTTTCTATGCCTTTTTATGAAGTATTATTATTATTATTATTATTATTATTATTATGATTATATGCATCTTGCTTTATCTCTCTTCCTCTCTAATTTTATGTTATTTCTTGAAAGAGTTTTTTTTTTTTTCTCCTTTTGGGACAAATATCAATTTATATCTCTAAATTTTGGAGGTTGTATCAATTTAAATTCTAAACTAATAATTGTATCAATTTAAACTCTAAACTTTGATAAGTGTGTCAATTTGAACCTCAAACTAATAATTGTATCAATTAAAACTCAAAACTTTCATAAGTGTATCAATTTAAACCCTCCATTATATTTTATTTGGATACACTTATGAAAGTTCGGAGTTTAAATTGATACACTTATGAAAGTTTGAGGTTTAAATTTACATACTTATGAAAATTCAAGGTTTTAATTGGTATCATTATTAGTTTGGGGTTTAAATAAAGACAACTCCAAAGTTCAAGGTTTAAACAGGTACAATTATTAGCTTGAGGTTTAAATTATATCATATATTTAGCTTATATCATCTACAATGTAATTATTGTTACAACGACCAAGTCCAATATTGAGTATTTGTCTAACTAAAAAATCTTATAGTCATTTTCCCCATCACCTATCTATTGCCCTTGTCAATTGTAGGTTGTAGTTATCAATCATTGACTTGGCCCCAAATTGGTCTCTCAAATAGTCGGTGGTCATGTTCATAGAACTTTTCCATACACTAACATCTCAATTTTCTAAAATAGTCATATTCGAGTATAGTTGGGTGTATAAAATCTTGATGATTTATAAAATATTCTTTAACAGAGTAAACTTAATTCAACATATACTCTCGTTTTTTAAATTGGAGGTTTGATCTCCTATCTCCAAATCATTGTACTAAAGAAAAAAAATGTATTCAACTGTTGGATAGACTTAGATTATGCCTCTAAATTTTAAAAGGTTGTGATTTATCCTCTTGATTATGAAATCGTCAGAGAAAAGGTCTTAAATTTTTTTTCGTTAAAATGACAAATGAAATTTGAGTCGATGGTTATTTATGTGTATAAATTGAAAATCACACATGCGACATTATTTACAAGTTAATTTATTGAAAATTAAGATCGCCCATTCGTCCTAACAATTTGTTTCACTTAAAAGGTATCACTGACATCTCTTATAACATCACTCACTGAACTAATTTTTTACACATAAATTATCACATCAAATTTCATATGAATGATAACATTCTATATCTTGTGAGTATTTTGTAAAATTACGTAATTGAAACCCTACTACACAAAATTGTGGATATTTTGTAAAATTTGGCCCATGTGGAAATTATTAGTCCCAACATCTTCAAAAACCTTCTCCAAATTTGGAAAAAGACTAGGCATTGAAAAAAAGAAAAAAAGAAAAAAGAAAAAGATCTCTAATATAACCGTTATAAATCCACAAACATACATCAGAGTTTTAATAAATATTGATGGACGAATATATTATATGTCACAATTCACAACTATAAAGTGTGTCTAGGGACTTCCATTGTACGGCATTCACCGACCTTCTAAAATGTATTGTGGGGGCAAAATTGGAATTTCATTCAATTAGAAACTGCCACATCAGATAAATGGTGGTTGTTTGTTAGCTGTAAACATGTCCATTGCTGATGACGTGGCGACGGGAGCCACATGTGGAGTGACCGGGATGGCTATCATTGGCTGATTTGGTTTTGAATTATCACTAAAAAACGCTTTCTTCTACCACGTTAACCTTTTGACTTTTTATTTTTGTCTTTAATTGATGTTTTTTTTTTTTTTGCTGAGGTGTCAAAAGAATTGGTCAGCGACAAAACGCAATTCATAACAATGACCTTTGACACGTGAGAGACCATGTCGTTTTAGGAACGAAATTGCCTAATTTCAATTTTATATATATTATGTTTTTGCTATAAAATATATATTATGTTTTTCCTATTTTTGTTTTGTTTGGCACATGGGTCGCTATTAGCCATCAAATCTAAATTTCGACTTAGAAGCATTCAATAACAATTACATTTTCCATTACAATTTGTTTGTTAGTTGTTAACAAGAAAGTCACTAGAAAATCTTTTAAAAATTGAAAAATAAAAAACACACGAAAATATATAGCCTATAATTTAGCACCTTCGGTTGCTTGAGTGCATGTTTGAAAGTGATTTTAAAATCCTCAGAATCATTTTTGTCAATCTTAAAATTACTAAAAAATATGCGTTTAATCACTCAAAATCAATTAATGTTCAATTTTACACTTTTAAATGTAATTTTCATATCATCAAAATTAGTTTTGAAGGCTTAAAAACATGTTTCGTAGTGATTTTGACATGATCAAAATCATTTTTCTCTTGCCGAAATCACTTTCTTTTAAAACGATGATATTTGGCATTAAATAGAATTAGTTTTAAAAGAATTAGTTGGTAGATGATTTTTGTTGAGGTGATTGACTGAAAATGGGTAGACCAAATGACTATATGTTACATTTTTGTTAGAAAATTAGTTAGCTATTTGCGAAACCAAAGTTTTTTTATTAAAATTATTGACCAAAAAATGACTGACATTGCCTATCATTAAAGGCTTATGATACAAATTACAAACAATTATATTGAATCATATATATGTTCTTTTAAATTTTCTTTCAATAGTTATTATACATATTTTTTTACTCAAACATTGCATATAAAAATTTGAGAATGAAACAAATAGATATTTATCATAATTATTTATCTAAATAATTTCTCTAATAAAAAATACCATTTTTAATAATTTGATAACTCTAACATCAACAAAATATAATAATTCAAAATCATATTTAAACATATCAAATGGATTATTAAAATGAGGCTTCTAGTTTTCAAGGTGTGGCATGGCCTTTTTAAAACACTCATGAAATGTATTGACAAAAAAGAATTAAAAAAAGAGAGATCAATTTTCACCCCTATACTTTGGATGTTATATTAATTAAAATTCTATATAAAAATTATATTAATATAAATTCTAAACTTTCTTCGGTGTATCAATTTGTACTCTCTATTATGTCTTTATTTTTTTAATAAATATTATGCAAGGCTTATAATTTTATCAATTGAATCCCTAAACTTATATTATAAACTAATCAATTTTATTAATATAATATTTGAAGAAGTATACACAAATTGAATGTATGGACAATCTTCAAATTATGTTATCTTAATAAAAGGTCTAAATTGATTTACTTATAACAATTTAAAAGTTAATTGAAACAATTACATGATTCACATTACATTTTTCAAACTAAATCTAAAGAAAAATGATAATTAATACACTTACAAAATTTAAAAATTTAATTGATACAATTATTAGTTTAGAGTTTAGATTGATTCAACCCCAAAATTTAAAGCAAAAAACCTTGGTTGAGAGATACAATATTTATAAATTTAATTTTCAGAAACCAAATAGTTATAGGATGAAATTTTTATGGAAGATGAGTCTTTCACGAACTACAAAGGCTTCTACAAATGTCAAACTTTGGCAATGCCTTTTCAACTTACATAATCAACTGTGTAAAATTAACATGTTTATATTTATTTTGTATTAGATTTTGTAACAATTTCTAATTTTTGAAATGTATTAGATTAAATACTAAAGTTGAAAATCAACCCAAGATTTCGAAGTTGATAGTATAAACATCGTGTTGTGTTGATTGAACTATGTTCATTTTAAAAAACAAACAAAATAACATCTATTCTTCAAAAAAGAAAATCGGGATTAACATCTTTTCTTAAGTGTCAAAATATATTTAATTTTCGATTGATAATTAGCTTATAAATTCTAATTACACGTGTATTAAACAAATTATCAATTATACGTTCAATATCAAAGAATTTAAAAGCACCGTATTGACTTCTTTAACGATTCAAAAAAAAAAAAGAAAAAGAAAAGAAATTGTTGTAGCTTTCTGACAGATAGAAATTAAATTAGTACCAAGAATCCAGTTGACCAAAATTTGAAAAATTAAAATTAAATTTAAATGCCACGTCAGAAGGAAAGTTAGGTGGTTAATTATACAAGTCGGCAAAGTGCCATTCGTTGCTAAAGTGATTAAATTTATAAATAAGTAGCTTTTGTTTGCTTAATTAAAGTCAAATTACTTATTAGAGCATGTCGAGAAAAGAACAAATATTAATAATTTAAACTGGAAAAAAAACATTATATAATTTTTTAAATTCTTTTTTTCTCTCTCTCTATCCTGAGTTGACACTTGCCACCATAAGATGAGTTTATTATTATTATTATTTTTTTTTTATTATTATTATTGTTTTGCATTAGTCGATATTTCAAATTGAAAGGCAGAGGAAAAGAGAAAAAAAGGGCATTTGTATTTCATATCTCAGAAAATGGAAACTTTTTTCAATATATATTATAACTGAGAAATAAAACTTGCTTAATAAAAGCAAGAAAACAAGGATTTCTTTTTTTTTTTCCTCAGTTTCAATCATAAAATATTACGTATAAATAAAGACACAACCCCCAATTTCTATCAAATATGGGCAATGTCCACACAAAAGAATCACAATGGGTTTTTTTTTTTTTTCTTTTTCTTTTTTCTTTTTCTCCCAAACCATTGTAAAAAAAAAAAAAAAAACAAAATCCTTTTATATATATATATATATATATATATATATATAATTATATATCTTAATTAACTTCGTCTTCCTTCCTCATCCTCTCCATGAAGCAATGTATTCTTTCCAGAGCAACGTGCAGAGTTTTTTCACTCATGTTGGCAAAACAAACCCTGAACCAACCGGGTTCAGAGCAATGACACGACGAACCGGGCGAAATATTCAATTTCACTTCCTTCAAAATCCGCTTCCAAATCTCAATTTCACCTTCTCTAGTGAGTTTTTTATTTTTCAATAACGGGCTTAAATTCATCCAGCAAAATAAACCGGCATTCCCTTCCAAACATTGAATCCCAGCGGTTCGTAGTCCTTCAATAATCATCTCATATCGTTTCCTGAGCCGGTCCCGGTTCATTTTAATATATTTTTCCGTAAACTTCCGGTTCGATAACATGGACGCTAAAAACCGCTGCGTTTGTGAAGATATCAGCGTAAAGCTAGACATACGGCGAGCCGTCGTCACAACTTTATCGTTGTATGAATAAATCGTGCCGATTCTAAACCCGGGAAGGCCTAGATCTTTGGAGAGACTATACACGATGTGGACTCGCTCGGCGTTTTTATAGCCGCGGGATTCCAAAACCTCGGCGACGCTTGTAAACTCGGCCGAGGAGAAAACGGAACCGGAATAGATTTCGTCGGATACGAGGTGGATGTTTTTGCGTGTAACGAAATCTAAAATCTCCTCAATTGTGGACCGTTGGATCGTTGCCCCGAGTGGATTTGATGGATTTGTAATCAAAACTCCTCTTACTTTGATTTTCATTGCCATTGCTGTATTATAAGCCTCTTCCAAAGCTTTTGGAGTTATTTGAAAATTGTTTGAACTATCACAATGAATTGGTACAATTTTCACTCCCGTTCTCCATCTCAAATCTCTATCAAATCTGAATTTAAAAAAAAAAAATACTCATATTAGGGCATGAAATTAAATCAACTTACATCTTAAACTACACTATCTTTAGATGTAGTAAAATATATTTTTTTTTAAACAAATGATGTTAGTTGCAATTATATCTTCAAATTTTCAATTATAAAAATTGAGCTTTAAAACTTGTATCTATTATCGTAGGTTGTTGAGGATGTAATTGCAGCTATCATGATAGTTCAAAAGTGGTTATTGACAAAGAAATTTGAGAATAGGTAATGATAATCTTACCCAGGATAGTAAGGAGTGGGGACAAGCAGGGCATCACCAGGATTTGCAAGAATGAAAGTAAGAAGCTCATTGGCTGCAGTGGCACCAGCAGTTAAAACAACTCTATTTGGGTCAAATTTGGCTCTTCCACCCCTAATTTCTTCCATAAAACCAGCCATTGCAGTTCTAAAAGAGAGAAGCCCATGATAATCTTGAAACAAAGCATTTTCTCTAAACCCAGAACAATTAGCTTCTGCTTCACAATTTTGCTCCAAATACTCTTCCAACAAATCAAAAGACACCTGTTTCATAAAATCCAACACCAACCCAGTTTAAAAAATTTGAACTTTTTATAAAAAAAAAAAAAAAAAAAAAAAAAAAAAAAAATTGAAATTATTATTTTTATTATTCTTTTTTTTTCTTTTTGTGGATTCTTACTTGATTTTCAGCTAAGCCCATTTGAATAACACCAGAAGGATTGGTTGTTTCGTTATAAGGATCTTCATCGTACGCTTTCCAGCCGGCGAAATACGGCGAATCTTCACCGTGAGTTTCCGACGTTCCGATTTGGGAAAGCTCAACCGTTGGATTTTGCTCAATCTCAATCTCAATCGCCATTTTTTTTTTATAAAAAAAATATAAGACAGGGAAAGAAATTAGCGAAAAAGAAAAAGAAAATAATTAATTTTCTTTCCCTTTTTTGAGAGCTCTAAGAGCGAAAGAGAGAGAGAGAGAGATGAGAAATTGAATGGAAGACTGTTGAATGTAGCCCTTGCAAAGGGCACGTCTATTTATAGCAAGTCCTTAAACTTTTTTTTATTTCATTTTTCATTTTTTTAATGAAAAAAAAAATCAATCATTGAATTTTAGGAAAATATTTCTGAGAGGATTAATTAATAAATGTGTGTCATCATATTTTGAATCGGGTTTTAAGATCCAGAGAGAGGCGAAATCGAATCTGGTGGTTGAAGAAAAGGAGTAGGTGTGTCTGTGTGTGTGTGTATTGTGCTATCTTTTTAATCTTATTGCTAAAAAGGGCTTTTCCCCAAAAATCAAAATCTTCCATATTTTGCTTTCTCCCCCCTCAACTACCTTATTATTAAATCAGTTTCGTAATCTCTTCTCTCTTCCCCATATATATAAATATATTTGGATGCTCTCTTTGATTTCATTTCCATATTTCTTTTTTTTTTTTTTTTTTTTTTAGTGGTTTCGTTTCCTTATCTTCTAAACT